>CAUYRT010044371.1:0-16057 GCA_963574885.1 Lepilemur ruficaudatus | reverse complement strand
AGAAATACATGGCCAACGAGTTACTCAAAATACTTAGAAATGGAAGTAAAGCATGATATTGCCCAATTTTAATGTAATTTATCAACATTTCATTTGGAAGACATCGTTTCATGTGTGAAAGGAGATCTACCTCTGCTGGTTGAGGCCACCTGCTCTAACAATCAGGCTGAAGAACCTGATTTTCATTGCGTTTTCAAAAAATATTCTAATGATACCAGTGATAAAAGTTTGTGTTATTAAATTGGTTCTTTTTAGTGTCAATAATAGATAGATCCAGCACTATTGCTGTGTTTTAATCTCTTCCTCTTCACCTCATTGGTGAGGAAGAGATTCTCGTCCTGTAGTTATGGGGATGGCTGAACACATGACACCTAATGCTGGACAGACGAGATTGGCAGTAGTTTATTAATCCCACATATGCACAGCCCCGTGGAGGACGATGCCACAGGCCATCCAGGGCCCAGAGAAGGTTGCGCTTGGAAACAAGTGAACAAGCATGGGCTGTGGGAAGCAGGCTTTGTAGTATCAAGAGGTTGGAGTGGCCCCTGGTTCCCATGGGAGGGTGTGATTGGTTTGTTTGAATAATTCCACAGGCTAGAATGGAACTGAAACCCACTACTTGGGAATATGCAAAAATTGCACCTGGTCTCTTGGTAAGTTTTTTTGCTGCAGGATCTTATCCGTGGGAGTGGAGTGCAGAGAGGAACATGCAGTTAGGCCATTTGAGGACATTCTGGTTATTCTAGATGTCAAGACAGCACATAATATTGTGTCTTAATTTTAGACCCAACATCACGCACTACTAAATTCAACCATGTCGGGGAAGGGGGGACCTGTGGCCTTAAGGCAAAATATAGACTTCTAGGTCTTTAAGTGCAGCTTTTTGACTGAATCCAAATTTTTCAGAACAAATTCTTTTATTAAAGGGGGTGCAACAGAGAAAGATGAAGCTTTTCTTGCCTCCTTTGGTGCTTAAGAAAGAAGAATCTTGAAATCAGAGGCTGCATGTTCCCACTTCTCCTCCTATATTAGTCTACTCAGGTTGCTATAACAAAACACCACAGACTGGATGGTTTAAACAACAGAAATTTATTTTCTCCTCATTTTGGAGGCTAGAAATCCATGATCAAGGTGCTGGCAAATTCAGTTTCTAACGTGGATTCTCTTCCTGGCTTATGGTCACTTTCTTGGTATGTCCTCACATGGCCTTTGCTCTGTAGTACATGCAAAGAGAGAGAGGAAGAGGGAGAGTGCTAATGCTCTTGTGTCTCTTTTCGTAAGGCCATTGATCCTATCAGATTGGAATACCATCCTTATGACCTCATTTGAGCTTAATTACTATCTTAGAGGTGCCATCTATATACAGCCACACTGGGGGTTAGGGTTTCAACTTTTGAATTTTGGGGAGACACATTCAGTCCATAACACCTCCTCCAATATTATTCAATACTCCTTACACTTTGGTTAATATTGGTTAATATTTGTTTTCTTACTGATAGAATTGAAACTTAGAATTTTACTAGTACCTACCATGTTGTCTAGCACAAAATAGATTCTTGCAAATTATTTGTTGAATTGAGAGGGAAGACTTGGATTTGGATGTTTATTACGGCACTTAGTATATCCAACTTTCTTTTAGATTTTCTTTGAAACTAATTTCAGAAGATAATTAGTCAAGCAAATATCTGTGATCAGCACACTATAATTTTCCTGTTTTTTCTCTTTATTGTCTTTACCCCTGGGAGGAGCATTGAACATGGTGTTAGTTTCGATTCCTGGATCTGGTAGTTAATATTTGTCACATTTTTGAAATTCATTTGTAATGTGGGAATAATTACACCTATTCTGTCTTGCATCCTGTGAAAATTAAATAAGAGCATGAATATGAGAGTTCTTCCTAAAGTGCAAATCAGCACACAAATGCAAGGTAGGATCTTAGAACACAATGCACATACTACAGCAGCATTACTTCAACTGGGTGTTCAAAGCATCTAGGGTGCTGTTAATAATGTCAATTTCATCTTCCTACATAAGACTTACTGAGTTGTGGTAACAGGTTGGGCCCAGGAATCTCCATTTTAATATCCCAGGTGATTCTAATGCATGTTAAAGTCTGAGAACCAATGTACTTTGTTAAAGTTAGTTGAGTTGAAATAAATTAAAGAAAAACACCTGTCAGTGACATCTAACCCTTGAGTTTACAAAATGATGTTAGTTTTCTTTTTTGTTGTTTTTTTTGTTTGTTTGTTTTGTTGTTTCTAGAGATAGAGACGGGATCTCACTGTGCTCAGGCTGGTGTCAAACCCCTGAGCTGCGCTGTCCTCCCACCTCGGCCTCCCAGAAAGCTAGGATTACAGGCGTGAGCCACCATGCCCAGCCTACGATGTTAGTTTTCCACAAAAACAAGCAAACAATGAAAATGAGCAGCTTCCCACCAACAGCAAGAAGCTCATGGGTGTACATTGTTTACACAGTCTTCACACTTTACATTCAAAACTGTGAATTTAGTGGTCCCCAAGCTGACATGATTTCAGAAACATACGGGAGCTTTCAATATGCAGATTCCAGGGCCCTACTTAAGGAGAATTTGGTTCAGTAGGTCTATGGCAGAATTAAAAAACTAGTTTCTCAAATGATGGTTAGAGAGGTTTTGGGGTAGGCCATTGAGTTATGGTGTAACTCTAAATGGTTATAAAGTCAACAAAATTTATAATTTCTTCACATAACAAACCTCTCATGTACTAATCTCAGTGTTGAATTACATATAATACGTTAGTTAGTCCTAATACACAAAATTAGGTTCAAAAAAGTGACAAAGTTTGCTGTAGTTCTCGCATTTTTTGTTCCACACTGGATTACGTGTATCTCTTTGGAACAAAGCCACTTTTTGTTTTGACTCAGGACGTGCAGTTGAAAAGAGAAGACCCCCGCAGAGCTTAGTAGTTCTGACTGAATGACTTTTGACTTCCAAAGTCTTATGGCTTTTCTTTACTGTTCACTCTTTGATCCTAGAGCTTAAAAAGGAATCCGAATGCAAAACTTATCGTAAACCTATCTGAACACAAAACCTATTTAGTGAAATAAAGCCCTAATAGCGTTTATTCAATTCCAAAGAAGTGGATTTTAAACACTTTAAGCTTTCACCTACTCAAATACATAATATGTTCATGTTCAGTCACATTCTTTGGTGTTTATTGAAAATATCAAATTATTTGTCAAGAGTATATCCAAGACACACACAAATTAACATATGTATTAGGGATATTATTGCTTAGTTCAACACAGAAACACGTACCTACGGGAATGTTTTGAAGTTGAGTAAAGCAAGGCAAATAGGAGCTGAAACGTGAGACTCTGAGAAATAATATTTTAAAGATACAAATTGTATGACTTGTGGTTGCATCTTCAGAGGCTTTCAAACATTCTCTTGATTCTTACAGACAGTCTAAGAGCTTGGTCTCACCCACTCCTCCCCCTTTGGAGAGGAAGCAATGGAAGTGGGGTGGCTAACCTAGAATGAGCCATGGGCTTAATCAGTGTCAGAAATTGTGCTAAAACCCACGTCTTCTGGTCTTAGTTCACTTCTGACTGAGTCACATGGGCTTGGGCATAAACATATGCCATTATATATTAAAAAGATACCATTGTTACATGGCATGAAGGTGAGTTTAAATGTGTTAGATCTTAAATGTGTTGGATCTTGTAGGTATCAAGAGGCAAATAATTTTTCTACCTTCCTTAACTGGACTTTCGCTATTCAAAAATTAACAGGGGGCAAGGAAAGATTATGCCAGCCTGTCTGGTGTATGTACGTCTTCTCAAAATTGCAGCTCAAGTTCCCTCTTCTTTGATCAATTTCTGAGAACATGACTGATGAGTACTTTACAGGTTTCTAAGAACAGAAATACTGTAAAGGCTCTAAATTCTATTAGAGATTAATTTTAGATAAGGGCCAGAAAGTATTTAGACACGTTAATGGAATTTGCTTTATGGAATCAACTAGATACAATTAATGTTTTCTTGATGTGTATTCATTAAAAAACAATGTAGAACATTGAAGCATAGGCAATTACTGTTTTGAGAGCTCTGGATAATTAAAGAACAATCTCAGTTTATTAGCATATACGTTTTTAAATTTATTTCCTCTTGGTTACTGATTATCTTATAAAATATTTTTTTGAAAAATACTAAGGGTCATCTTAAGTCACAGGTTACTTTAAGAGACTCTTCAGGTGGAGATATAGTAAGAAAATTAGAGAAAGGAATTAGTAACAAAATCCTTGTATTTTAACATTATCAATAATTACTCTGTATCCAGATAATCCCCTATTATGAATATCTTGCTGTCCTGTGAACCTCTTGTTTATACAAATATATGTAAACATTTAATCATATCTATAGTATTAAGGTTTAATTATATTAAACATTATACACACACATATATACTTTTAACTTGTTTTCACATTGTAAAGATCTAGGAATCTCATGAAATTCTACGCAAAGTATTTGTAGGGATAGAGCTGGCTATATACTTGCTGGGTTTCAGGGAAAAATAAAAATATGGGGCCTTTGTCCAAAAAACAGGAAAAAAGTACCTTTTATTAACTGTAGTATCTTTAAGCTACTAAAATAGAAAGCTTTTTTCCTTTCCTCCATTTTTCAACTTGTCATTTTTACTTTCTTAGTAAAGAAAATGAAAACATTTAAAATTATTAGCATGAATTTTACCATTCATATTTATATTGTACAATGCCACTTTGAAATGCAAATCACCAAATTTCTGAGATTCCTATTTTCTAGTTTGTACATATGTATTTTGTTCTTACTAGAGCAGTGGAAACAGTGCACAAAACTAACTCAGCTGTTTCGTGTCACTTCTTTCTTTCATGTTCTATGAACACCCACTCCCCATGGTTTTCTGACACGTAAGGAAGAGCTTAAAGGAAAGAGAACTGTGGGTCGCCCTATCTTTTCTTTCTATGTCATCATTTTCAGTGTGGGTGGTTGGCTAATTCTGGAAAGTAACAAATATAAGAAAGGATTTGATGGAGATCCTTGGCCATATGTGTTTCTTAGAACACCGTTATCTTCTTTCTGCATTTAAAGAAAGTTCTGGTTTGAATTGAAAGTGTGGCCTCTTAGGGCTGTTGGCATTCCTGCTTATTCAGTAATAGATGCAACAGATAACTTGTCGCCTCTCCTGTTGTCACCCCTGTCTCCAGCTATGTGTGTAAGACTTATATGGGACGGAAATGCTGGCTTGGGTCAAGGACCAGGCACTTCCTAGTGGGGCACCTAACTGTTTCAACCCTCCTTGTCCCACGGGCAGGTACTCTGCCTCTCCCGCTGCATGTCCAGAGTCAGTGGAGACGGACACAGTGGAGAGTTTGCCTTTGGGTTTACAAATCAAAATCTCAGTTTAACAGGCTGAATATTAATTTAAAAACTTAAAAAGAGACTTTAAAAAAAAGTTTGCCTTCTCCTTGCTTTGAGACTTGCTGAACTCCCCTGCCTTGTGGGTCCACTTGAATTCTGTGATCATGAGGCATGGTGAATGCTGTATGTAAATGGAGTGGCAAGGATGGGGGACACACGTATTTCATGTTCTCCTCGGCTCACGCTCCATGATCCCATTGGACTTGTCTTGCAGCGTTTCTTACAAGTTCAAAGATAAAATTATTAAGAATTTATAGATGGCAACAGCAGAATATCAAAACAGCATAGGAGCTTTTGGAGCATGGGACTCTGTGCAACTACATAGGTCACACATACATGAAACCAGTTTGTGTAGGTAGGTGTGTGTGTGCCTATGAGCTACACACATTATAATGCTCATGACAATTTTTTTTTTCCTGGAAAGAGGATCTAGCTCCTTTTCAGATTTTCAAAAGAGTTTTTGACTTTGCAAAAAAATGAGAAGATACTGTTTTAGAAGGATTGTAGCTTAGAAAAGAACCTCATCATTTTGCAGGAAAGGTGGTAATAATCTTATTACTCTTTTCTCAACAACTGCAGGAGATGATACAAAGTAAGTGGATTGCTGGTGCCACAACGGTGCATTCACAGAGCGATCAAGTTTGGGAACTACCCCTCTGAAGGTTTTACTGAAAGGAAATATGGTGTAAAAATATAAAATACCTGAGGCAGAGTATCTGTCAAATCCTCTACTTTTGTATATGAGGAAAAGGTACCCTAGAAAGCCTCACGGTACAAGAGCTCACACCTGTTTAAAAGCATGTCCTGACTATATTTCTTTTGGACTATAAAGCTAAAGGAGTAAACAGCTCTGGGATGGTCAAGGGAAAGCTGAGACTCTCTTAAATTTTTGAAAATAAAATGTTTTTGGCAAAAGCAGTTGTTGCTCAGTGATGAGTAACATCTTGGGTCACATGTGGCTGGCAAAATAAATTGCCTGCATCCTGCCTCATCACCTCCGTTAGGGATTGATATCATGTAGTGTAAAAATGGGTGTTTTATGCAGGGAAAGGACACTAACACTTGTGTGCACCATTCCGGAGTCTTTGCTGCTGGTGGATGCTGTGATAATTACACACAAATATTCATTTGGTCTGCCAACCATTTCTTTGTAATTGACAGTTTCTGACTCCTAGGCTCACTGGAGAATTGTTCACTTGGTGCAGCCCAATAAAAGCCAGAAACGGGTTTGTATACATTGCTCTGTCAGGCAGACACAGTTCTGGGAGGTCAGAGTCATTCATTATGGCCTTTGCTGCATCATCCCACACAACCCCAGCCAGGTTTCAGTTGTGTGAAGGATTGTTTTCAAGCTTTTAAAGTAAGATGGTTTGCGCTCTCTGATAAAAACTAGGAGTGTTATATGCATTTATGATTCTAGCAATATTTTTCTCGACCATTTAGCAACATAGGGAATGTTTTTTACTTTATTAATCGATATTCATAGGTGAAAACAAATTATTTACCTCTTTGATTTTGCCCAGTGGTAACTGGAATGCATTTGGGGGAAACACAAATCAGGAACAGAAGGTGGTTAAATGCAAACAGCTTCTGCCTCTGAAACAGGGCAGTCAAGGTTGGGAATATTTTAGAGGTTACTTTTTCCTCCTGAGTTTCAGATTCAATACAATGTCAGAAACAATCAACATAATGTATCACTGCTCTTCAACAAATGAAGCAGTCCCTGTTTACAATAAAAGCATATGGTAATTTAGAAACATCAAAACACATGCTATAAACATTCTGTACTGAAATATTTGTCTAAAGGCTTGGCTAATCAGTTCCATTTTATATGTTTTATGAAATGTTCCTCTTATCAGAAAATAAAGGCAAAGGATACAAATGAGTGCACATGGCAGGGATGACAATGATGACTGACACATGATACATCATTCCACACATGCCTTGCTTCCTGCCTGTTTCTGTTTGGGGAAACAAAAAGTCTGTGGCCTCTACAAGTGTCTAATTGGGTGACAAGAAGTTTATTAACGTTTTTCTTCTATTAACTTTGTTAGGATTGCAATTCCATTTCCTCATTGGCATCTAGCCAGAACCTTCAAAATGGATATTTATTAAAAACTCTGTTTCCAGGCATGCACTATGAACTCAAATAAGAGGCCCAGGAACTATTGTTGGTAATAATTTTTTCCTTGTAAGCCGTGCTGTTTCTACTGTATTTTGTCATATTCTGCCAAATCCCCCTTGCACAATGAGATATTATAGCAGAGTGGCTCAGAGTGTTTGCTTAGAGGAAAGAAGATCTGCGTTTGACCCTTGCATTTCCTTCTCTCTGAGCATCAGGGTCGCATCTATAAAGAGATGTTATTAGTAATATTTCATATTTTTTCTTTTTTTCTATTTTCTTTTCAGATCAGGTAAACTAGTGTGATAATATTTCATATTTTATACCTCCCAGGATTCCTATAAGCATTATATGAGTTAGTACACATTCTTAGTACCACACTTTGCCTCACGTTACTGACAGCTATTATCAGTATTAACAAATAGAAAGCAAATTTTAATTTAGAAAAACTTTCTAATCTGTTTAAGAGCTTCCCAAAGCTTTCCATTTGACCTGTTCTCTGTTCTGTACGTGGCCACCTGACTTTTTACAATCCATCTCTTGCTACTTCCAAAATTGGCCCCTGGATTCTTTCCCTCCTTAATATCTTCCTGCCTCTTGTCCTTGTTTCCTTATTATGGAAATCTTCTCCTTCTCACAATATGTTACATAATGTTGTTGAAAACAGTTCAAGATTGGTGCCTTTCAAAGAGTAGGCACTGCTTGGCCCGTTAGGCAGTGACCACTCTGACTTTTTGTCACCTTCACCCTTTCAGATGTGTGCTCTGTTGTTGCCTTATGCTTGTTGTAGTTTTCTGGGTTTTGTGCATGTAGATAAGTTTCCAAGGGGCTACTCTTGGCTGCATCATACCCCTGAAAACAATACTGAGTGTCTCTCTCTCTCTCTCCATATGCAAACATATATGATCTTAACAAATGCTTGTTAAACTATCACCACCATGCCTCATCTGGAAGTTAGAATAAAAGAATTTAGGTTTGGAGATCTGGCACCTTCTTTCTCTTTGCCTCAGTATTTCTGTATGTGTCATTTCAAGTGTTTTCAGTTAGAGCTATATGGAAATACATTTGAGGGCATTTAGCTCTGCTTGTGTAGTAATGTGTGAAAAGTAATATGTAAACACCCATCACTGGGGTCTCTGTGCTATCAAATCTCAGGTGTCCACCATCTATACCAGGGTTGGAAAAGGTTTTCTGTCAAGGGGCAGGGTCAGATAGTAAATACTTTAGGTTTTGATGGCCACATATGGTCTTCCCTGTCACATATACTCTTTGAGATTTTTTTAAAAATTTTATTTTAGCAATCCTTGAATAAGGTCTGAACCATTTTTAGCTTACAGGCCTTGTGCAGATTTGGCCCACAGACCATGGTTTGTGACCCTGACCTTGCTGTCTAGATCACTGTCTGTCAGTTTTTTGTGGCTTGGTAGAACAGAACTTCCAGTGCATTCCAAGTGTTGTACTCTATGCAGTGAATTTTCCTTATAGAAATTATTGAAAAGTAGCTGAAAAAATGGTTCCAAAGATCTTGGGGAGTGTTTCTCCAGTATCCAAATTCTGTTACTGTCACTGCTGGTTTGACAACAATCCTCTTGACCATAACAATTTGTGGCAGACGGATGCCCCTCCAATTAATCCACATGCTCAGGTTAATTGTACTTCCACTAAGTGTTCCAAGTCAAATCCTGACACGACTTTAGGGACACTTCTGATTCCTTGGGGGGGATGCCAGCCATGCTCCCTGTGGACGAGACCCCAGAATTTTCCTAAGTCCAACTCAAATGCCATATTTTTCATAAAGCTTTTCTTATTCCCAAGGTCTCTTAATTTTCTGAGTCCCATGACATCTAAATGTCACTTTATTGCCTTTTAATATCCTTCTGCCTTTCATTATAGCTCTGAGAACCCTGTTTTTATTCATTGTGTTAGAACTTATACAGGATGGATTGTCTTTTGTTCCTCACCTTTCCCTAGCACAACACCTCTCCCATAGTAGGTGTTCAAAAACATTGTACTGAATTCGAAATCTACTGACTCCGAATTAACAGATTTTTTTCCCTGAGCCTTCTGATGAGCTCTTTTTAAGAGGTAAGAACAACCCTGCCAAATGATTTAGTGAAAGCCATTTTCATTCAAGTAAGGGCCAAGTGAGAAAAGGCTTCCCCACAGTATCATTTTCTAAGTCTGCTCCCTTGGAGGTCTTGTCAATTTTGATACATTTAACTATTTTTGAGTCAACGATGAGCTCCCAAAGTCTAACACTTAAGTTTTTAGTACTTATTTTTAGTCAAACAGTGTCAAAAAATCTTAACAGAATTTGGAAATTTTCTTTAAATGTGTCTTTCTGATGTGTAACCCATTGAAGCTCTTCTGAAGGAATATCAGGATGGCTTAAACTTCCCATTAGAAACTGAAGGGCCATAACCCATTTCCCTCACTGCCCCCTCTTCCAAGATGTTTGCTTCAGTTTTCTCCCAGGTGGCCACACCTTCATCAGGTTCCCCCGAGCAACACACAGGTTTAGCAAAAAAGATGTGGGGGTCAAAGAAAATTAGCACTCAGATGGGCAAAACTGCATGTGGCAGGAACAGGTGTGTTTCTTCACTTTCCCTGAGTATGTAACCCCAAGCTCTCAGGAAGTCAACTGTCTAGGGGTGGGGTAGAGTATCAATGTAACCTTAAGGAATTAAAAGAAACCTAACTTCTAGGAATGGCCCTGCAGTTAAGCTAAGAAAATTCAGCTAAGATTGGAAATACCAGGGAGTGAGGGGAAGATATTTATGTGGTGTGGTCTGGGGTGACCAATTATTTATTTTTAACCATTTCTGGTTGAATAATGGGTATTCCTTTCAGAAAGGACAAAGCCTGTCATACCAGGTACTAAGACAAAAGGAGTTAATGAAAATGCCTCTGAGAACAGCATGTATTTAACTTAAATTTATACTTAAGTACATATGAACTATCAAAACTTGAATGAGGGGGAGGACTTGAAAACTCTGAAAGGACCCAGAGACTAAGATGAGGAAGGATGAAGGGAACAAAAGAATCATGAAAAATATGTGACTCCGTGTGAAAGAACCTATCATTGTATCTGACACATGCAGCAATTTGGTATATATAATGATCGAAACTGAAACGTGAAATTTCACCCCTTTCCCCAATAAAAACAAACTCGTATCTGAAGCTCAATTGCTAGTGTCAATAATTTTGTTTTGTGGTTTGGTAAACTAAGTACTGTTAGCTAAATAGTGGGGGATTCCAGGTCTTTTAGGGATGAAAATGGGCACTTTGCCTTGGTGCAATTGCCCCACCCTAATCCTCTCCGTACCTGGGGGAGGAGAGAACACCCTACGAATAATCTGCCAATCAGAACTTAGTTAGCATACCAGCCGCAAAAGAATGCAGAGGTCTCCCTAGCCCACAGGCCAAGCAGCATAGGTACCATAGAGTCCAGAAATTGACTGAACAACCCATGTGTGTAGTAATGCAACTCCCAACTGTCCAATCAAAGTGGTTCCATGGTGACATTTGAGCCACTAGGGAGGTCCCAATCTGGGCACCATAAAACAAGATGCACACCATAACCAGTCCCTTTTTTGCGCCCTTCCTTTGTTTCTTCCTTTGCTACAATGTGTCTAGTAGTCATCTGTGGCATATGTATCATGCTCTGTAAACCTGTATCTTGCTCTTGCCCTATGATCCTATCTTTCTCTCCTCAATAAACCTCATTTTCGTGCTTGCTTTACTTTGGCGTGTCTGGTCATTCTTCAGCCATTAGTGAGCTGAGAACCGACATTTCAGACTAAAACCTGACAAGTACCACCTTGACAAACGAACTATATTTAAAGTACGAACAATAGTACTTAAAATTTTCTTCACGAAAATTAGATTATTTTATTTCTGATGCTACTGAAATTTCTAGACCTTAACCACGTGGTCTGATGTAGTCTGGCAGATTGTTTTATGGGCTAGAAAAATGTTTATAAATGGGGCTAAATATCATAATACTAAACTGAAGATGATGTTAACAAAACAAAGGTAAAAAGTTGAGGAATGTAGAGAGGTAAGGGGTATGCTAGCTCTGGGAAACTGACACAGCTCATAGATCCATAGAAAAATCATATCGAGGTATGGCTTAAACAGTATCCTCTAAATGTGTTTCCTGTCTTGCTGAAAGAAGTGTCCACGCTGGCAGAGAGGAGACTCCTTTGGGAACAGGTGCGAATGCGTAATGTCCAAGACTGCCTTAAGGTTTCCCTCAGTTTGACTAAACTTTAGACAGGTTTTCTCCTAACTGTAGGTCCCTGACTTCTCTTTTCCTAGAGCATTTATTTTGGAAAACATGCAATAGTAAGTACTTTCTCTGTCCCTTTGAGATGTAAATCTAGCCTCTAGCAAGTGTACAGCCCAGGAAAGGACTTTGTCTAGGACCTGCTGAATCATTTCTTTGAAATATAAACATCAAAGGGCCCTATCTCCCATTCTCTGGGAAAGTAGGAGCTTACCTTCCATTGTGTCAATTAGCAAACACAGATGACCTAATCACAGAGAAGAACATTTGCTAAAGCAGGAATCACTCAAATTAGACTCAGCCCATTGATCAACTTCCTCTCTAAAGTCTTCCAGTACTTTTCAACTATCTTAGTCCCTTCCCCTCTTAAAAACTACCCCAATGCTGGCACAATGGCTCACGCCTATAATTCTAGCAGTTTGGGAGGCTGAGGCAGTAGGATCACTTGAGCCCAGGAGTTTGAGACCAGCCTGGGCAACATAGTAAGATCCCTTCTCTACAAAAATAGAAAACAATTAGGCAGGCATGGTTGTGCACCCCTGTAATTCCAGCTACTTGGGAGGCTGAGGTAGAGGAATCACTTGAGCCCAGGAGTTTCAAGCTGCAGTAAGCTCTGATCAGATCACTGTCTTCTAGACTGGGCAACAGAATGAAACCCCATCTCAACGTTGCCCCCCCCCCCAAAAAAAAACCCGGGCAAACAAACCAGAAACCACCCCACCTTTTGTTTTAGCTGAGCCAAGTATTCAGACTTGGTCTTGTGCTCTCTCCCTGGTTGCTTGTGATAGTATCAGAATAAAATGAACTTCTGTTTGTCTTGTCCTGTGTGATTTTTGTTTAACAGTAAGTATACCATCTGCCAGCATATATGTCTTAGAGTGATTTCACATCCTGGAAAAAGGTGCTGTTTTTTTGCAACCGGTGTTTAAAAGCATACTTCATTTTGGGGCACTTGCGACCTTTGTATTGCATATACTATGAAACTTGCATGTGGGTGGGGAGTATGAGAGTATGGTTTAAGAAAACGTTTGTGTATTTCTAAGCCGGCACTTGAGTGTTTAGAAAGATCACTGTGAAAAATTATGAGCTTTCTGACTTTTTTCTTCTTTGGGCTCAGTTTCCCATAACCTTTCTTCCTCTGATCCGACAACCTCGTCCAGAGAAGCTAGCTCTCTTCTAACATTAGAGCACCTGCTCACAGCCACTTACTCATTCTAGGGGGCCTGACATCTTCTTCTTCCTGGGCGTATCACAGTAGGCGAAAAGAAAGCTGGTTTAATCAAAGGCTTTCTCACCAAACTAGAATATGATCTGACTACTTGGAGAGGTCTCTGTGCATGCCAGGCAACAGCTTTCCTAATTTTCAACCATAAAGGAGGAAGAAAAATATGAAGACTCATACCTTAAAATGCCTATGGAGGTTGCAACTGAGTCTTCCCATGAATGAAGGGGAACTCCCTGATGTATTTACTAATGATAGTATTGGAGTGGGGGAGGGGAAGGCAGTGAAAAGAAGATGTCTAAATAAAGTGTCCTAGTTAACACATTGATGCCATGTGAGTTGTATTTAACTCAGGCTAGTTTTGAGCACAGGCCCTCGTGAAGCAAAACCCAGCAGTTGGCTCATGAAAATCTTGTAGATGTTCTTATTGTTACAATTAATACTGACAATTCTAAAAATGTAGATTGTGTTGCATAAAACTCACACATAGAAAACAATAAAAAATAGCAAATTAGAAAGGATTGTTTTGTTTTAATAAAACACCATGGCCCTGGGGAAACATTTTTTTCCTAGTGTGGCAATCAATGTGTCAATAAGGAAGGGAGACTAGGTTCTTATTTATCTGGAAGATAAGTTTTTGGTTGGTGGTCACCCAAAGAAATTCACAATTGTCCATCTGATGTGTGAAAAGTATTTTCTTCAGCTTTTTGCTTTCCCTGTGATAAATCACTGAATTTCTCCAAACTGCTCAGGAGTACTGTGAGGATTAAATTTTGATTCTAACCTTGTGAATGGGGGAGAATATGAGGCTGGCCAATGAGTTCCTGGCAATGACACTGAGTTTGGGCCTCTCTGAATATGAAAAAATTGGAGATAAGGTGCTCTGTTTGAGGGAATGAAAGCAGACAGACCAAAAAGCCAGTCTTGTTCTTAATCAAATTAATATTGACAGCCTGCCTAAAGTATGATGGGGACAAGCAGAGAGAAACGTGGAGAATACCCTGCCTTTTGGTGGAAGGTGTCAAAGAGAAACTGCTATTTGCATGAGTGACAATGGATGTACTTCAAAATTGTAATGTGCAATGCACCAGAGATTATGTGGGTGAATTCTTCCTGTCAGCTAAACCACTTTTGTATCTCGGGTTCACCTTTAAGCCAATCCATTTGTGGTCCATTTCCTCTGTTATTTGGTTTAAAGTTGAGGGCAAAGATAAAATCAGCTTAGAGAGGAAGTTGACAATCTGGTAAATAGCTGTGGCTTTTCTGTCTTAGGTAATAGAAGAGATACGAAGGGTCAAAGCAGTGAATAATACTTCTCCAGGAAATAGGTTTTCTGCTGTTATCTCTGATGGTCTTGAATATTCTAAATTGCCAACCAGGTAGAATTGCCAACCAGCTTTACATGCTCACAGGGAGAGCCAGGGAGGCCTGACTCCTCTCTACCTGCCTGAGAGAGTCTCGGCAGCAGAAATCAGGCTTCTCTGGGAGGGGTGGCAGCGAGGCTCAGCGTGTGGACAGAGGATAGTACACGCTGCTCTTTGTTTCTCTGCTTACAGAAATCGCAGGGGGCTTTGCTTCTGCTCATGGAAAATCAATCTCATGACAGGAAATGAATAGAATATAAAAGATAAAACTTTATATCTTGATGAAGTGGTATATAAATAGGACAAGAATAGCTCACAGGTATTGTTTCTTTAATTATATAGCATGATGGTCTTTTCTGAACCTCATTATTATTCTAATAGTTGGCCTGTTTTGTATATATTAACAAAATAGTACAAAATAACTTGCCTAAATATAATGTTTTTTTTTCCTGAAGTCCTCCCTCTTGCATAATGTCAGTCCCAACTAATTTGTTTCTATTAATGAATTAACTAATTAATTAATTGCTAAATTTTTAAAAAATCATTGAAGAGGGTTGTATACCAGTCACAGTGCTAGGTACTGTCAGATAGGAACTCATGTGACTTTTTCCACACTGAATTCTTGTACTTTTAAGATACAGCCATGTGACTATGAGATTGTATTTTGTTTGCAATTGTGCTATGCATAATGTTTGGCTTTCCAACTAAATTTTGATTTCTGAGTGGTTAGGAGTAATTAATTTTGTTAAGTTTCCTCTGGTACCAAAAACAGGGTAAGACACATAGTGGATACTCAGTTAAGATCTTCTGACTGATGGTTCCTTTTGGTTACCTTTGAAAGCATTCTCTGTATGCTGAGCTACAAGGACTGTTTTGGGGCTTCCGGGCTATTTTTTTTCCTACGCTGTCTCTTCCCTTTCAACATGAGCTCTGATCACAGAATTATATGGGAAAGAGGTCAAATCTGACCTACCTGGAGAATTGGCAATTTTGAGAAGGCCCAGTTGATAGTAAATGAAGAAGAACTGAGCAGATCTGAACTGACATCAGGAGAAAGGGGCACAGATGGGGGCAGCGCAGGTGAATAGACAGCATCAGCTTCTGCCATGTGGTCTCCCTCCATGCCCCATCTCCATAAGCGGCAAGCCTGGAATCGTCCTTTGATTCTTCTCGGTCACTCTCACTCTGTGACCAACACTTTCGCAAGTCTTGTCAACACTGCCCTCATCATACATACCCAAACCCACCACTGGCCACTCCCACTTTAGTCATATCACCATTCTTCACCTGGGCTTTCACAGGTGAAGGACACCTCACTGCTATCTTTGCTTCCATTTCTGCTGCTTCAGGCTCTTCTCTGCACAGCAGTCAGTAGACTTTTAAAAATATAAATCATTTTTTTTTTTTTTTTTATTGAGGCAGAGTCTCACTTTGTTGCCCGGGGCAGAGTGCCGTGGCATCAGCCTAGCTCACAGTAACCTCAAATTCCTGGGCTCAAGCGATCCTCCTGCCTCAGCCTCCCAAGTAGCTGGGACTACAGGCATGCACCACCATGCCTGGCTAATGTTTCCTATATATTTTTAGTTGGCCAATTATTTCTTTCTATTTTTAGTAGAGATGGGCTC
>CAUYRT010044370.1:0-69485 GCA_963574885.1 Lepilemur ruficaudatus | reverse complement strand
TTTCACTCCTAATAATAAGCAACAGATAGGAGTTGCTCAACAGACTTTCATTATTTTGCTAATATGGTGAATTGCATTGTTTGATTTTCAAATGTTAAACAAACCTTGAATTCCTGGGATAAACTCCACTTGGATAAACCCCTGTGTGCATTGAAGATTTGTCAGGATTTTTTGCATCTATGTTCATGAGGAATATTGATCTGTGTTTTTCTTTTCTTACAATGTCTTTGCCTGGGTTTTAACATAAGAGTAATGCTGGCCACAGAGAATCAGTTGTAAAGTATTATATCCCCTTAAATTTTTTGGAAGAATGGTTGTAGAATTGTAATTATTTCTTCCTTAAATGGCAGAATTCACCAGTGAAGGCATCTGGTGTGAAAGTTTTCTTTTTTTTAAGTTTTTAACTACAAATTTAATTTATGGAATAGAAACAATTCTATTCAGGTTATATATTTCATCTTGAATGTGTTTTGGTAACTATATCTTTTTTTTTTTTTTTTTTTTTTGAGACAGAGTCTCACTCTGCTGCCTGGGCTACAGTGAGTGCCGTGGTGTCAGCCTAGCTCACAGCAACCTCAAACTCCTGGGCTCAAGTGATCCTACTGCCTCAGCCTCCCAAGTAGCTGGGACTACAGGCATGTGCCACCATGCTCGGCTAATTTTTTCTATATATTTTTAGTTGGCCAATTGCTTTCTTTCTATTTTTAGTAGAGACAGGGTCTCATTCTTGCTCAGGCTGGTCTTGAACTACTGAGTTCAAATGATCCGCCTGCCTCGGCCTCCCAGAGTGCTAGGATTACAGGCGTGAGCCACCGCGCTTGGCTTTTTGGTGTTATCTTAAAGGCAGCCTCCATCACTAGAGGTTAATGATTAAACATTCTCAACAACTTAACCTTCTTACGTACTTATTTATTTATGAGCTGGAGTCTCTCTATGTCACCTGGGCTAGAGTGCCATGGCATCAGCCTAGCTCACGGCAACCTCAAACTCCTGTGTTCAAGTGATCCTCCTGCCTCAGCCTCCCGAGTAGCTGGGACTACAGGCATGCACCACCATGCCTGGCTAATTTTTCTATTTTTAGTAGAGATAGGCTCTGGCTCTTGCTCAGAGTGGTCTGGAACTCCTGACCTCAAGCAATCCTTCCACCTCAGCCTTACAGAGTGAAAAGATTACAGGTGTGAGCCACCACGCCCAGCAAACTTAACTTTTTTAAATGGATGGCCCAGTTAACATTATGAAAGCTAATGGTTTATTTAGAAATTAAAATATATCATGAAAGTTTTTGAGGAATCTGAAAGTGCTCAGACCAGCAAAAATAGGTAGGCAGATGGTTCAGGTGACTTCTATAACCAACCCTTTAGGTTGGGATTTAATTTTTTAAAAAATAATTTTGGTAAAACACCTTAAATCTAATCTTATGAAGTAAAATTCATTATTATTAATACAAAGAACATCCATTATAATGACTAATTTTTTCCAAACCTAATTTAAAAAAAAAAATTGTATCACTTTTTTTTTAGGATGGTATCGGCAATGCAACATTATTCCTTATAGCAGAGATGTCGACCTAGGAATTTTTATACAAGATTACAAACCTGATATTATTTTAGCATTTCAGGATGCAGGACTTCCACTCAAACACAAATTTGGGAAGGTCAGTAACAAAATTAGGTTTATTTTTTAAGTAATGTCTCAATTGTAAAGTTTATATTAAGTAACTCACACATGGTTAAGAATGCTGCATGCATCAGTTTATCACTCAATATCGACCAATGAGTTCAGCAGAAGCTTGTTACCACTTATTATTTCTGCACTATTTAAGAAAAAGCTAGAAAAATATGCTTTCTATTGATAATGAAGAAAGAAGAATCTTGGAATCATATAAATGAATTTATTGCCATTATATTAGCCAACAATACAAAATTAATATAATATTAATATACAATGAATATACTAAGTAAGAATCTCACCCACCCTAACTGAAATTTTATCGTTTTTCATGAATCATTTAATTTTATTTTCACTCAGATATGGATATCATTATGAACACAAAATATTCCATTGATTGCTAAGGGGTAGAAATATATAATCATTTCAAACAAATACTTTAATTTTTTATGTCATATGTCGTAAGTTATAGCAAGTTTCTCAGAGGTCAAACAAGAATAGGTCGTCATAGGCTAAATGAAATCTCCCTCTAGACAATTTCATTCCTATGCTCTGAGCCCATGATTTCCTGCAGTCATCTTGTTCTTAATTTGCTTATTCCCAGGGAAGTGTCCTACAAAGCAAGTAGAAGTGTGTTTAATCACTAGAAAACTATATCTCCTATCATAAATAATCATTCTATTTTACTAAAAAAATTTAATAAAATATTTTCCTGAGGTCAAAGTCAAAGCAATAGAGCTCTAGGCATTCAGCAAACATTTACTGACCATTCACTGTATGTTTTGCTCTATCCTCTGCACTTGGAACGCAAAGATGAATAAATTATAGTTCTTACCCCTGAGAAGCTCACTGTATAATTGGGAGGGAAAAAATGCATAAATAATTATTTTGTGATTGATGCTCTAACAGACAGATGTACCAAGTCCTGTAGGAACATAATTATTTGTAGCATAAGTTTCTTTAGGAAAATGCTCTCAGGACGTTTTTCCTTTAGCATAACTTTTTATTTCTTTTTTTTCTTCTTCTTCTTCTTCTTGAGACAGAGTCTTACTCTGTTGCCCTGGCTAGAGTGCTGTGGCGTCAGCCTAGCTCACAGCAACCTCCAACTCCTGGGCTCAAGCAATCCTACTGCCTCAGACTCCCAAGTAGCTGGGACTACAGGCATGTGCCACCATGCTCAGCTAATTTTTTCTATATATTTTTAGTTGTCCAGCTAATTTCTTTCTATTTTTTTAGTAGAGACGGGGTCTCGCTCTTGCTCAGGCAAGTCTCGAACTACTGAGCTCAAATGATCTGCCCGCCTTGGCCTCCCAGAGTGCTAGGATTACAGGCATGAGCCACTGTGCCTTTCTTTTTTTTTTTTTTTTTAATGCATAAAATGAAGCCCCTTCTTTTTTTTTAATGCAATAATCTATACTATGTGTGTGGCTGTGAGGAATACCACTTTACTTAAGTACTTACCTATTGAGTGTGATGAGAGACTTAGTTCCTGATCATTTTACTTGGTTATTAAAGGGGGTAATTTTTCCTTGGTTCTTTTCCTTCTTTAATCAGAAAGCTACTCTGGAATAAGACATTCTATTTTCTCTGTAGAGTGATAATTTAACTACCATTAGTCATTTACCCTGAGTTGTCATCAATTATTAGAAGCAACATTATTTTAAATGGAGTTAAGAAAGAAATTAAATGATGGCATGCCACTGATGCATCCCAATTTAAGAGGTGCTTTAATTTGAAAAAAAAATACATCTTAGAATTAATACTTGATATGCGTAAAACATAAGAATCCTTTTCTTTCTTTTTTAAGAAAAGTTTTTTAAAATGTTATTTCCTTTGATTCAGTTTGTAAAGGTTTTCATCTTCCCTTTAGGTAGAAGACAGCTTGGAACTATCCTTCCAGGGAAAAGATGATGTAAAACTTGACATTTTTTTCTTCTATGAAGAGACTGATCACATGTGGAATGGAGGCACTCAAGCCAAAACAGGAAAAAAATTTAAGTATGAATCAAATAAGTATTTATAAAAGGGGCTGTAGAAACTTCAGAATGTAGAAATAAGAAAGTAACTGAAAATAGGGGTGGGGAGATTTCTGTCGAGGCTCTATCAACCTAAATAAATGAGGCAAAAATCTTAATTCATGGAGGCTTATTAAGCCAAGATTTTGAGGACACACCCAGGAAAAACACTGGCTGTTTTTTCAAGGGGAAGTTGGAACCTTCAGCATTTTAAAGGCATACAGACAGAAGGAAAAAGGCAGAGGAGCAGAGGGACTGATAAGGTAGTAATTACATTCTTGTGAGGCCCAAGAAATCTACATTTTACCTAAAATAAGGGAGTAAAGAAAGCATCAATTATGTAGATGTCCCTGGGTAGGCGGAAGAATGTCTGATTCTGGCTTGTCTCCAGTTCTCTTACCTGCAAGATAAACTTTTAATTCATTATTAGTGTGGAATTGAACGGGCTTTAGTTTTAGGTGCTAGACATAGGTACAATTTGTATGTCCTTGCTCATGGGAGATTAGCAAATTTCCTTAATGAATGATTTGCTGAGCTAGTTCTTCACAGGTGCCTGAGGCTTTTACCTTCTCTTTTGCATAAGAAGTTGAGGGGGTGGCCCTGAGACTTTGATTTTCCTTTTATAGCTCCATTATTAGCTAATACTTTCTCAGCTTACCCATGGAGTCCAGTTATGCCTGTGAAGTGAGCATAACTATAAGGACAGTCTTTGAGGAGCAAGTGTCCCTGGGTTTGTCAATGTAAGGAGTCATTATGATTAGAAGCCACTGAGTCATAAGAAAGAGAATACTAAAGCAAGGAATACAAATCAAGCCCAGAGCTTAAGCCAAAAAACTGATTGTCAGAGCTGTGGGAGCTTCATAATTATATGGGAATCAATAAGGGGTGGTAAGAAGGAGATCATTAAGGCGAAGTGAAGTTTAAGTGAAGAAATTGGGATTGAACAGAGCTAAGGCCATATGTGCTGAGCAAACTTCAGAATATGCCTTTAGAATAGACTGAGGGCTTATCCTTAAAGGATACTCATTGGGTTTAATAGCTACCATATTTTGTCAAATGTATTAATAGATAACATTGATTGTAAGATGCACCATTTTATGTATTACTAAGAAAGGAAAAACTGCTAATTAAAATTGTAAAACACATGATTCACAGATGGAAAAATTGGGGGGAAGGTGTCTCAGAACTAATGAAATACGATATGTTAGATTGGCATTGTTAACATCTAATTGTTGTTTTTTAAATGCTGCCGTAGTCAAACTCTTTGTTTGGAAAAGACGGAAATGACATTAGAGTAACTGTGCTCTTCTTTATGATGCAGTTGCCCTGTCCTCAATTCCAAGAGAGAGAATGAGAATGAGAACTTGAAGAGCATGGGGTTTGTAGTCAGGCAAACCTGGGAAACCTTAGCTCAACCCTAACTAATTTGTGACCTTCACCTTTTCTAAACGTTAATCATTTTGTCTGTTACATTTGAGTAAAACTACTGTGGGTTAGGCACTCTTCTGAACATTCGCCCATGTATTAATCCTTCTAATCCTCACAACAACCTTAGCAGGTAGATATTCTGTGAGGCACTAGGAATTTAGGTATTATTTGTTCAGATCACACAGCAAGTAAGTGAAGGAGTCAGACAGACAGCAGTCTATCTCTAGAGTTTATGCTTTTAACCACTATTCCACACTACCTCCCTAATACACCTGACAAAATGAAGCACTTAGCACTTAGTAAGTTATCAGTAATGGGGGTTATCATTGTTGTTATTTAATATTTTCAATATCATGATTAATAATGTGATATTATCTTTACTGCCATTATTATAGTAGTCATGTGGCCAGTGGCATAAATTTACCTCACCAAATAGCTAAGATTGGGGCTTATATCAGTGAATAAATTTGAGCCATTGGGCACAAAGGAGAATATTCTGTAAATACAGAAGAGGAATTCCAACTCAGATTGGTTTCTCCTGGGTGCATTGACACACCCTACTGGGATCCCTTAATCTTTACCTGAAGACAGAATCTCCATGTAAGGTTAAACTTGGAGGTTTGCGAGTAATCCAAACTTTTTTCTCAAAGTCATAAAGTAGCCATAAATCGACACTGATCTCAGAGCCTAGTCTTGAAACTTTTATTATTGTAAAAAACAAAAAAGACTGTTTTGCTTTGTGATAACAAACTCTTTTATGCTAAGTAACCTCTAATTGTAAGACACTGAGAAATTAGTAAGATAATGAATATATAATTGGCACTGTCACTATGGCTAGGTGAATGGGAGTAGGTGTTTTTGACATTCCTCTATAGTACGTTTATTCAAAATATGATAAATGCCAAATTTAATATATAATTTTAGAGGCTTAAAAAATGATAAGATAGTATAACAAAAATTATGGGCTTGGAGCCAGTGGGCTTGCTTTTGAGTCCCAGCTCCACGTTTACCAGCTATATTACCTTGGGCAAATTATTTAACCTCTCTGGGCCTAAGTTTCCTCAACTGTAAAATGAAAATAATAGTAGCAATTGTGACATAGAAGGCTGGGCTCGGTGGCTCACGCCTGTAATCCTAGTACTCTGGGGGGCTGAAGTGGGCAGATCGGTCAAGGTCAGGAGTTGGAAACCAGCCTGAGCAAGAGCGAGACCCCGTCTCTACCAAAAATAGAAAGAAATTAATTGGCCAACTAGAAATATATAGAAAAAATTAGCCGGGCATGGTGGCACATGTCTGTAGTCCCAGCTACTCGGGAGGCTGAGGCAGGAAGATTGCTCGAGCCCAGGAGTTAGAGGTTGCTGTGAGCTAGGCTGATGCCACAGCACTCTAGCTTGGGCGACAGAGTCAGACTCTGTCTCAAAAAAAAAAAAAAGAAAGAAAAGAAAAGAAAAGAAATTGCCACATAGAGTGGTTTTAAGGATTAAAAGAGTTAACACAAAAAAAAGGCTTTGAGGACTGTCAGGATGTCCTGAGTACTAAGTAATTACTAGCTGCTATTATTAATACTACTATAGTAGTAGTAGAAGGAAAACTATTTCTCTTAGAAATTTATAAATTTAGAGATCTGTTTAATTATCTCAGTATTAAACTGCTATATCTATTCTTAGAGAACTCATATGAGAGTATCACTTTTTTAATAAGAAAGATAATTTCTAGAACCAGTATTAAAATCTTAAATTTCCTTCTAAGGCTCTAATTTTTCCCCTCACTGACATAATGTGAAACTCACAAACCTCAAAAGAACCGTTCATTTCCAACTACTACATGTCTGGATAGAAAAAGCTTTTTTCATTCTGCTTTAACTGCTCTTTATAGTAGCAGTGTTTGGGAAGTGTGAAGTGTTCTGATTATTTAACAAGAGAAATGAGCAGTGATAGAACTGTGTGGACAGATGGTGTGAGTCCCAGATTTTCTATCATGTTACTGTGACCTTAAAAGGCAGAGAAAAGAACAGGAGATGGCTGCGTAGTTTCTTTGGAAGATTCCCCCAGCCATATGCCATTTTTATTCTTTTCAGCACTATTTACTTGAGGGAAATGTAGTATTTTTAACACTACTATTCCTTGGGGGGGGGAAAAACCAAAACCTTTAAAGCTAGTCTAAGGATCTTTTTAATGGATTTTTCATTTTTAATTTTTGAACAGGTTACATATTACATAGTGAAATAGTCAAAGGATATAGAGAATATGTATGAAAAGTAGACCTTTCCTCATCCTCTGCCCCTCGTTTTCCCATCTCTAGTTCTCCTTTCCAGAGATAACCATGTTTACTCACTTTTTATGTTATCTTTTCAGAGACAAACATGCTTGCATACATATCGTGTTAACACTTATCTTTCTCTCCTTACACAAATAGTAGTATATTTTACACTGTTCTTTATTTTGTTTTCCTCACATATCTACATATCTCAGAAAATGTTCCAAATTAGTATATGTAGAAGTACTGTCTTTATTTCATTGTATGGCAGTACTGTAATTTATTCAACCAATTCCCTGTTGATAAATATTTAGGTTGTTTCCAATATTTTACTATGACCCTAAATTCTGCCTTGACTATTTCTGTCCATATATCTTTGTGCACACACATAAAACGATCTGTAGGATAAAGTATTAGACTCAAATTCCTGGATTAAAGGGAAAATAGGCATATTTCAGTTTTGACAGATATTGCCAAATTGTCTTCCAAAGATGGTTCTCCAATTTATACTGTCAACAACATGGTTTGAGAATATGGATTTATTTTTAAGATGTGCACTACCTATAACAAGATTTGCCACTGTGCCTTGAAATTAGTAACAAAGTGAATATACCAGACACCAGCTATAATTAACAGCACATTACACTTACTATTAAAATTGGTGTAATGTCCCTCTTTACTTTCTCTAAGGGTCTTTTATCTTTATAATACTCTATGTTTTAATTCATGCATAATCAATTCTGAGGAAAGTTTATAGAATGCTTACTATGTTTTAGAAGGCTGGGAGGAGGAACTCAGGAAGAAAAAACATTTCTCTCTTTCTAAACTATTCTGCATATCTACAGAATAATGTCTTTGGTCCTAAGATTTAATAATTATAATATTAACAGCAATAATAAAGATATAGCTACCAGGGTATCTATCTGCTAGATAGAGGCACTATAATAGGTAGTTTATGTATATGAACTTAAGATAATCCTCATATTATCCCTGGAGGTATTCTTACCTCCAGTTAGATATGAGGAAACTAAAGCTCAAAGAAGTGAAGTAACTCACTCAAGTCATTGACCATTAATGGCAGAGCCAAGATTTATCTGCAGAGCTGTTTGATTCTTAAGCCTAAATGCTTTCTTCTAAGAGTTAATAAGTTAAGTGAGTACATGTAATTCATTCATACATGAAATTCATTTGGAACACCACCTGCCACATTGTAAGTACTATGTAAGTTTTAGCTACTGCTGCTACCATCATTGCTGTATTGTTATTACTATTACTGTTATTATTACTACCGTGCTGCAGTGGCACAAAGCATAGCACTCTCAACACAGTATTAATTTGAATTAGTTATTCTCTGGGCAAGCATTTTCCTCCCAAGTCTTATGATACTCATTCCATCTTTAGTTCTCAGTCTTTCTCTCCTTTACCTGAAGCCATTCCTTTACCTAAAATGCAAATTTATTCTAAAAATTGTCTGAATTTTTTATATCTACTTTTTTTCTCCAGAGTCCAAAGCACCAGTAATAAAAAGTGATGAATATAATACTGTGCCTCCAGAGTGTGAAGTTTTTATTCTTCAACTTTACAGTTCCTACAGATGCTGCCCGGGTTTCTTTAGGTTGTTTCTTTCCTTCCCATCTGAATCAGCTGATGTGGTTAGAGGCACCAGTTTCATGAAAGACAATTTTTCCATGGATGGGGATAGGGAGGATGGTTTTGGTATAATTCAAGCACATTACATTAATTGTGCACTTTATTTCTATTATTACATTGTCACTTGCCACTGATCGATAGGGTTTTGATATGAGTCCACAAGCAGTTGATTTATTATGGTCTCTGTGCAGTGAAACCTCTCTGTTAATGATAATCTGTATTTGCAGCTGCTCCCCAGCACTAGCATCATCGCCTCAGCTCCACCTCACATCATCAGGCATTAGATTCTCATAAGGAGCACGCAACCTAGATCCCTCACATGTGCAGTTTATAGTAGGGTTCAAGCTCCTGTGAGAATCTAATGCCCCGCTGATCTGACAGGAGGCAGAGCTTAAGTGATGATGCAAGCTATGATGGGGATCAGCTGTAAATACAGATGAAGCTTCACTTGCTTACAACCACTTACCTCCTGCTGTGTGGCCTGGTTCCTAATAGGCCACAGACTGGTACTGGTCCAAAGCCCGGGGGTTGGAGACCACAGTGCTAGAGGGCTTAGGCACTGGAATAACAGGAGAAAAAGAAATTAAGAGCTAAAAGAAGAGACAAAATTGGTAATGAGAATAAACTGTGTTGTTTTGCAGGAAATTCTTGTGAAAAAGTGTCTTTGCTGCTCCAGATCTAGAGTTTAACACAAAACTTATTTTTAAAACGGTCAGGTTCAGTTGTAGTTGATGATGTCTCTATCTCACGGAGCCAAGCTGACTGGTAATAATAAAAATAGCATTCTTCTAGGATGGTGGAGGAACTTCCTTTTCACTTAGCAGTTACGTTCATAGATTGTACTTAATGGGATTATAGTTAAACTGATGAAATTACTTTGTATCCAACCAGTAACAGATAGTTCTATAGATTTTAAAGACATCTGTGAGGGAAAAAATGGTCTTATTCCAACTAATTCTTAATTCTAACTACTGTTTTATGTAAAAATAAAATGAAGTAGAAGTGGTATGAATAGAAAATAGATGAAAGGATTTTTTATGATAATAACATTCCTTAAATTTATATTTTGATTTAAGGTTTCCTTAGTCCAAATTTAAATCTGTTTACATTTTGGATCCCAGCCCACGGCTTTAAAGTACAAACTGCTTAGCTGAACTTAGTCCGAGCTTTAAAAGCCAAGGTAACATGGCAGGCCCATGGGGTATTTTAGTCGTTATTCACTGGTAGCCTGGACAGGTGCATGGCATGTGCTGTTCTGTTACTGCCCCACTCTTCCCCCACTTCCTCTCCACAATCCAATTTTACAATCAGTTTTCACATTTTATGGTTTGTTTATCTTTCCTCTTCTCCTAGGAAGCTGGGATTTTCTTTTGCTAAATGGATTGAAAAGTAATTGGGGAAAAGAAAATCACAAAGAGTTTAGGGTTGAAAATATTGAGGTGTTTCTGTTTAGGTACTAAAATTAACATTGAGTTAAATTCTCTTTGAGTTATTCTCACATCACAACATTTATTTAAAATGTTTTTGTTTTGTTCATAAATCCTTCATTGTTTAAAACATTGCTTTGATAAAAATTTGTAGCATTCTCTAATACCCTGTCTATCCTAGATCTATTATTTTTCTCTCTTTTAGCTCTTTGATGAGACTGTAGAGGCTAACATTTAAGAGAGAGCTATTTCCTGGCCTATGTTACTAGATAGACCATGATTTCTGCCTCAATTGAACTTTAGTGTGTCAACTTGATAGAATGAGACAGGTGGACATTCTGCTGACCAGTATCTGATTAGGGAGGGTGGAGGCTAGTGATGGATGGAAATGTCTGATGACAAAATAAGCAATTCCATGAATATGAGTGTGCAGAGTAAAATTGGGACCAGCAGATGGTGGGGCTAAGCTGTATCTTATTTCTTTCTCAACTGTGAAATTTGCTGTGGCTGCCTTTTCACAGAAGCCAGCTGGGATTGTCCATTAACTGGGTTTGGGTAGAAGGGACTTGTTGCTTTCTTCAGAATTTGTTCAGCCTCTTCTTTTCATCTGGTGGTAAAACATGATATCCAAAAGCAGAATATATGATGACTGACCTTGCTTTGCAGAACATCCCAGTTAAATCTCATTTCTACAATATGATTCCATTTTGAAATGAGGGTTTTCCCTGTCCTTTCTTTAATCCTCTGATGTTTTAAACTCTTGTGATCTCTGCTGTTGCAAATCAAATCTCATTACTGAAAGTTCTTCCCATGTTGAGAAGAGAAGAGGAAACATTTCTCAGAAAAAAACAATGCAGAATATAGGGCTATAATATAAACTTAAAAAAATTGAACAGAGATGCTAGTTTTAGCTTTCCTTTGTAAAATATAGAATCTAGTTTACTTTATCCAAAGTACCTTTAAGAAACATGTTTTGGTTTAATTTCTGAAACTTACCTACTAATTGATGTAATTCTGCATTAGATATAATTAAATCCATTATAACTAACATTCCTTGGGCTGGTTTAAATATGTTTTTTAGGATTTGAGATGAAAGAAAGGCAGAAACTACAGGTAAGATCATGTAAGGTATGGAACCAAGGGAGAAGTCTGGAAATGCAACTTGGAGTCATGCTTACTGTATATCCTTGGGAAATCCAGATTGTAAAAGAAAAGAAATATGATCATTTTCCTCCATCTTTTGGCAACTTTTTGCTTCGACACCTCTTCTTCCAGTAGTTCCAACAGAAATCCAAGGCTGACTTTGATTTGCTTAACTTGGGTATGTTTCTATCCCTGAACCAATCACTATAACTTACTGGCTAAGTGTGGTCTTTTTTACTCATCTCTGGAGCTTCGAGTTGGCCTCTCCTGAACCATATGGACTTGGAGGAGGAAAGGAAAATTAAGGTGCTGTTAACATTAGAAGAGGAAAGGGATTATGGACTGTCAAACACTATAAAATGTCCACTCTAATCCCAAAGCTTTTTAGTGGGAGAGGGCTGTCATTCAGTCAAGAATGCACTGGCAGTTGGGTTCTTTAGCTAGACCTTCCTCTGTTGAAACCTAACCCCTCCTCACATTGCTTCTATTTTGCTGCAGATACCTGTTCCCCAAGTTTACACTGTGCTGGACTGAGTTTGTAGACATGAAGGTCCACGTGCCTTGTGAAACCATTGAATACATTGAAGCCAACTATGGTAAGACCTGGAAGATTCCTGTAAAGACATGGGACTGGAAGCACTCTCCCCCCAATGTGCAGCCCAATGGAATCTGGCCTATTTCTGAGTGGGATGAGGTTATCCAGTTATACTGAGATACTAGGTTGAAATGAGAGAATTCCCCTCCTGACAAAAAGGTAGATAACTGTTTAAAAAGACACGTCTATTTGTCAAACATAAGCAGGAGCCAAAGGAAAAAGAGTACAAGCTTGAAAACACGGACTCCTGAGCCATCTGATTTAATTCTCTCATTCAATATTTTTTGAAGAATTTCCATGTGCCAAGTACAATGCTAGATTACAGTGGAGAAACAGAGATGAATTAGACAAATGCCTGCCTCTTTTCCCCCTCCTTTTGGTAAACACCTCAGTTTTCCTTTGAAGGAAACACCCCCACCCTTTGAAGAGCTCGAGTAGAACAGGATATGTTCTGTAAGGGTTTTAAAAATGTTAAGTAATGTTTGGACTAGAAGATGAGTTCACCAGGCAAAGCTAAGGGAGTTAAAAAGAGTAACCCATACCTGTTCTTTGCATTTAAGCTGGTACATTAGTGCTACTTTTAAGATTGTAGAGTCTGAGTTAATATTCAAGTTGTCAGAGTTTAGGTGGTATCAAGAATAGATGGTAGCAGATTCATTTTGCAAGCAATCTGATGTGGAATTGATTTAGAGTACAGGGCATTATTCTGTAAGGGAAGGTGAGAACTTATTTCTAGCCTTATCAAGATAAGCAAATTTCCATGCACTTACTATTTTCATATTTGAAGTGAGAAGAAAACTTATACTTATGTGATGCTTAAATTTCCAGCCATTGTGAGAGTATTTTGACTGACCTCTGATGGTACTTGTTGACACATCATTCAAGTGAGACCATGCTACCACACATGGTTTTGAAAAAGTCGTGATTTCACAAAACTGATTTTTCTTATTTTATTCTCAATCACTGTTAGGTAAAAATATGAGCTATTCATGAGCATTTTATATTTTCTGAATTCATAATTCTTATACTCTTAATATTAACATTAAAATGTTAATAGAGACACCTCTAAGTTTTCTAAATGTACTCTTTATTGTATTCATTCATCAGTTACAGTTCTATGTCTTTAATTTATGGCCTATGTATAATTTAAATGGCATGTAAACCTACCTATTCCTTCTCCTCTTCCAATAGTACATCAGGTCTCCGAAATGGAAGTTAAATGGTGAATTTGGCAACTATTCCCCACCCCAGATTATAGTGTTTCCAAGTTTGTATCCATCCATAGTTGTTCAATATGTTGAATATTAATGAAGTAAAAACTCAGACTTCCCTACTTTATCAAGTACCACTCATTCTAGAACCCTCCAGTTTCTTTTTTCCCCCTCAAGATAGATCCCTAAATAGGCTGGGATGGCTCTGTCTCCCCTGTCCATGTCTTCACTCCTCACTTGAATGATATATTCAAAGCGAGAGGTAAAAAGAAATATAGGCACAATAAGTGCTGCTACCTTTTTCTTTGTCTGGGAAAGGAACCTGAGTCTTATGTCCTATCTGTGCTGCTTAGGACTGCTTTCTGGACCAGCTTGGCAGATGCAGATTTTCCTCTAAAACCAAAGAATAATAGGAGTCTCAAAAATGGAAACCAGAATGTCTGAAGGAATGGGCTGACAGTTTCTGGAAAAAAAAAGTTAGAGAAAGTAACCTAAAACTACCCCATTCCAAATTTTAAAAACACTAAAACTTTCTTTAATAAATGATAACCAACAGCCTTCCTCTCTTAGGATGCATTCTCAATGCAAAATCATTGAGTATTTTCTTAAATAATGTCAGCAGGCTTTCTAGGACCTTTATAGATTATCAGTAAACTTGTCCCAAAATAACAGGTCATCCTTAATCAGCTTTCTCTTTGCTAGAAAATTAGTCCATAGAATACATTCCCAAATTCTAAATAGCTTTCCCTAATTTCATTTTTCATGATCAAAAACAATATAAAAGATAATAATCCACCTCTCTTGATGAGGACCATTTGCTTATGTCAGCATCTAGAAATACATATACTCCATATTTCTGCCCATTTCAAATTTGGACCCCCACTGTTTGCCAGAAGATCCTACCCATGCCTGTTCAGGTTATTTTTCTTTTATCTGTCCCTGGAATACAAAGTCTTGGAGTATCTGAAATTTAAGATATCTTGGCCCCACTGACAGAGGGATTCTATATCCTTCCTTACATAGAGCACTGGCTGGTGAAATGCCTTTCTTATCTTCCTTCTGGTTTCACAGGCTTCAGCTCTTGGGTTCCACCCTAACTTGGGGGAGTGAAAACCTTTCCCCAGAATATGAAAGCCAGGCTTGCTTCTGATACTGATTCAGCCATACTTCATCTTGTGCTTTTTAACATTTGTGCTCCGCTGAGACCTAAGGTTAGGTATCTCCACCATCAATACCTTATCAAATCACTTCTCTTCCCTCACCTGAGGATTCTAACAGTCAGTCTCCTAATTGGACCACTTTCAGGTTCAGTTTGCCTGGCTTACCTCGAGAAGACTTCTTATATTAACTTGTTGATAGTTAGACACCCATGAATGTCTCCAGAGAGATCCTAAGAGGAAAGATCCCTCTCATTTGACAACCAGGTAGCTACTCAGTCCTCTAAATAGGGAGCACTGGTCCTTCTCTCCTCTGCTGCAGCTACTGACTTACGGCCCCTGAAATAAAACCACAGTTCCCCAAATTGAGCATCCCTAAGAACAGCTGTGCAGTGGGAGAGCAGGTTCCCTTGACTCCCTAGCTACAAACCCTGAAATGTGACCATTAGGTGCCAAAATGTTTGCCAGAATCTCCCTGAAACAAATAAAAAGTTGGCTGAAAATCGTCCTGCTTTTGAATCTTAAAAGCTAGAAGAGTCCATAACCTCTGGAGTTCACCCTCTTATTTTATAAGAGTTAATCCTTAAGACCCTTATTTTATGAGTTACTACTTAGTAAGCATCTTATTTTATAAGAGTTAACTCTCTTATTTTATAATTAAATAAATAATCCAAAAAAGGAGTGAAATGAGCAAGAAACAGTTGAGACTGTAACCCAAGAGTGCCATGACTTCTAGTCCATTGTCTGTTTTGCAATATGGCAGAGCATCTTTAACTCTGCTTGGTATGCTTGACAGAGAAGTTATCCAGTGCCTCAGTGAGACTGTTTTAAGTGATTTCTTCCATTCCTCCTTGATATCTTTTCGTTCCATTTGAGAACCTGATGTGACAAAGAGGTCAAGGAGAAGTGTTTCCTTCTTGTCCAAAATTCTTAGGCTGCCTCCATATCACTACCTGAAAATTGCCTTATCTCCAAAAAATAAGACAGTTCATATCTGGAGACATCAGCCTTTGATACTTGATTCTCCTAAGTTCAAGATGCATCCCCATTGCTACCTTACTTTTCTATTTCCCAAGGGAACATCAGTACCAGTCTGTTAAATGCCTGTTTCTGAAGAGTCCCTCCCCTTCCTAAACTAACTTTCATGAAATTCTTTCTGTCTCGAGCCCTTTTCTTCCTGAAGGTTCTTTACCTGGTAGTCGTGGTCAGTTTCACCACAGAGAACCATAGTTAGATGTAACTGAAGCACTTTGCAGTTTTCAGGATTTTTTTTAATCTGCTTGACAGGAACGGAGACTGGAATATCTAGTTTCAAGCATTTAGACTGCTTTTAATTATTTATATAGATACTTTCTTATAGATGCAAGTAGTTAAGAATAGATTGTACTCATTCCTTTTTAAACTGTGACCTGAAACCATTGTGTCTATGCTTATTCAACTGTCAAATGGCATATAAGGAGCTAGGAGTGGTGGCTCACGCCTGTAATCCTAGCACTCTGGGAGGCTGAGGCAGGAGGATCGCTTGAGGTCAGAGGTTCAAGACCAGCTTGAGCAAGAGCAAGACCCCACCTCTACAAAAAATAGAAAAATTAGCAGGGCGTGGTGGCGTGCGCCTGTAGTCCCAGCTACTCTGGAGGCTGAGGCAGGGGAAACACACTTGGAACAAGCTCTTACACTTTAGTCTAAAATCTCACCAAATACTGAAAGCCTATGGCTAGAGATTTATCTAAGCCTTCCACTAGTTTCATCTTCTGGAAAATGAACAGTTCTTTTATTCTAAATGTTATAAATCCCTAGGGGAAATCTCCTTTCAAAACCTAGGCAAGGAAAGTGCCACATTCTCACTTTCTAACACATAATCATCAGTTGTAACAGCTGTAAGACAAAGGAATTTCTCTGAAGAAGTGGACATTTCTCTTTCTCTCTTTCTTCTTCATCTTCCTCTATCATTAAGACCTGGGTGAGGTCACCTCTAACATTTCACTTACAGAAGCAACATGTTGGCATAAAAAGACTGTAAGCTTTTGAGTAAGATCTGAATTTGAATTCTGGCTTCATCATGTGGGGTTTATGGTGGGGGGCCTCTTAGCCTCAATTTCCACATTAGTGAATTGGGGAAATGGTGCATACTTCTAAGGGCTTTTAGGAAGACTAAATGAAATATAAAGTTCTTCAGTTCTTCAGGCTAAAGATTAAGTACTCAAGAAATGTACCATTTCCTGGTTCCATGTTTCTTCTCTAATTATTCTTCAAATGGGATTATGGAAACCATGGATCAGGACACACTGCCTTACTCAAAAGGTTGCATACTGAACATGCGTAAGAAAAATAAGTTTTATTCTATCATGTCATTAAAAGTCAAATTGTACAGTTCATGAACTCAGAGACATTACCAGGTTGCCTGCTTCTCTAAATAGAACTTGTGCTATCGTTTTGTCGGTCAAGCTGTTATCTCCTAGGGTCTCCTTGTATTATCCCATATGCTACCTGGTTCCTTGATCCCAAGCAATTCACTCTCTGTACTTCTCTATATGTGGTGCCAGCTCTACCCTGGACTTCTTTTTCAGTATTCTTGCTTTTCCTAGAGGAAACCCTCAGCTCCCTATTAGTAAAATTAGATGTAAGCCATGATTTAAAGAGGAAAATAACTTGAAATACTTAGCTTCATTTAATTGTGTATACTGATGTTTATCTGTATCAGTGTTAACAAAGGAGGATTGAAAATACTCATTTCTACTTTCTTTCCCCAAATTTGTGTTTCTGTTTCAACTAGGCAAGAATAAGCAGGGTGTATGATGCCATTTTAAGCTGTTCCACATCAGAATGAAATTCTAATTATAGTTTATATGTCAAACAGACCAATTCAATGGTGATATCTTTTATACAGGTCCAGTGCTTCACATAGACAAGTATAAATTTTCTAATGAGAAATATCTGCCTGTATATTCTCAGAACTACATACTAGTCTGGAATGACCCTTTCCCCATCTCTCCTAACCCAACCTAATACAGAGATTATGTAGGGACCCATTAGCCTGCCAAGCTGCTATATACTTAGAAGCACCTCCCACGGTAGGGTTGAAAGAGAGTATGAGAATAGTTAAAAGTACTGTATTTTGTTGTACAAAATGAGATATTGTCTCATGGACCTTTAAAAAAATTACAGGATTTACAGCCTTCTAATGATTCATTCATTCAAAGCATGAAGAATAGTTCATATGTTTGTTAAATGAAAGTCACATGTAGCTATTTGTGTGTCCCTTCCACTTCATAACTATAAAAATGTGTATATGGATTTTCTAAACAAAGTGATATTTTAAACATACGTAGATTCAATGTGTGCTTACCAGTTTACTATTTGGCTTTATCTTCAGGTACAGTTTGTGGTACTACTGAAAATACCTTCACTGTTATTTTGATCAGAATTTGTAATATATAATCCAGTTTGAGATGTTGAATAAAATTTTTCTAATCTCTTGAGTTATTCTGTGTTTATTTTTGAAATTTGCAGTAGAAATAACAGCCTCTAACATTCATAAACAATCTGGTAAAATAGTAATCTTGCCATCAATACACTATTTCTAAAATTCTAATCTTGGAACCCTATGGATCTGCACACATCTACTTGGGAATCCAAAAGTTGTGCGATAAAACCTACCAGCCAAAGACCACCAGGAAGACACCTGTAATCAAACAAAGTTAGGTTGATTAGCTTGTTGTAGCAAGAGAAAACAGCCACTGTGGGGAACTATAACATATTTCAGGGAAAAAAGAACTAGAAAGGTCTTTTGTAGGATTTCAGCTAAAATGAAAATTGTGAAAATTAACTGTGGTGGAGAGGAAATACCACAGGGCATGGAGTAAAAAGTCCTAGTTTGTCTGTATCCAGCAGTGTCTAAAAAGGAATTACACACCATGACTAGGGGAATTTATTTCAGTTATATTAATACATGGCTAGTTCAGCCTTAAAACCAATCAATGTAATATACCATACCAACAAAGAAGAAAATCATATGATCATATCAATAGACAAAGAGTTTGACAAAATTCAACCCTCATTCCTGATCAAAAACTCTCAGTTAAAAACAGAAGAGAATTACCTCAACTTGATAAGAGCAGCTACCGAAAACCTGTACATTAAACTAAATAGTGAAAAACTGAATGTTTTTCCCCTAAGATTAGAAACAAGGCAAGGATGTTTGCTCTCACTACTCGTATTCAACTTAATACTGGAAGTTTTAGTCACTGCAGTACAGCAAGAAAAAGAAATAAAGACATGCAGATTGGAAAGAAAGAAATTTTTTTAAATTGTCTTTATTTGCAGATTATATGATTGTTTACATAGATAGTACTAAGGAATCTATTTTAAAAACAACAGAAAACTCCTGGAGCTAATAAGTGAGTTTAGCATGGTCACAGTATAAAGATCAAGACCAACACCCAAAAGTCATTTGCATTTCTATATTCTAACAGCAAACATATGAAAACAAAAAATATTATTTACAGTCACTCCAAAGACAATGAAGTATATAGGTATAAACTTAAAAAACATATACTACATTTGTGTGCTGAAAGTGCTGCTGATGAAAGAAATCAAAGAAGACCTAAGTAAATGGACATACATACCATGTTCACAGATTGGAAAATGCAATATAATAAAGATGTAAGTTCTGCTTAAATTGATCTATATGCTTAATGCAATTCCTATCAAAAATCTCAGTAAGGTTTTTCATAAGCATAAACAAGCTTATAACAATATGTAAATATATTTAGAATAGCTCAAGAAATCTTGATGAAAAAGTAGCAAAACGATTTGGAATCAGGCTGGGCGCGGTGGCTCATGCCTGTAATCCTGGCACTCTGAAGGCCAAGGTGGGAGAATCGCTTGAGGTCAGGAGTTCAAGAACCAGCCTGAACAAGAGTGAGACCCTGTCTCTACGAAAAATAGAAAAAATTAACTGGCTATGATAGCGTACTGCCAGCTACTCAGGAGCCTGAGGCAGAAGAATTGCTTGAGCCCAGGAGTTTGAGGTTGCAGTGAGCTATGATAATGCCAGTGCACTCTAGCTGGGGCAACAGAAAGAGACTCTGTCTCCACAAAAAAAAAAAAAAAAATTTGGAATCAGAAGACCTGAGTTTGTCCTCACATTTGAATAGATATCTTACAAGGTTGATCTTATTATGTATTACCCCTTGTTTTGCAGATGAGGAAGCTGTAATTTAGAGATAACACAGATCTTAAAACCTTGTCTTCTGACTTGAAATCTAGTGGCTCCTCTATCCACCAATTCTAGTTAACTGCTGATCTGAAAAAAAATTTCTTCAGATTATGACTTGAAACCAACCTCATATTGAAAAAGAGAAGGATCACTCTACCCAATATCAAGGCTTACTATTAATATATAGCTGTAGTAATTGTTCTCGGTTGAATTGTAGCCCCCAAAATTTGTATGTTTAAGTCCTAACCCCCCAGTACTTCAGAATGTGAAAATATTTGGGGATAAGTAAACAACTAATTAAGGTAAAATGGGGTCATATGGGTGGATCCCAATTCACTGGTGCCTGGTTTCCTTATAAGAAGAGAATAGGACAAGGTGAAGCACAGTGGGAGGACCATGTGAAAACACAGGGAGAAGATGGCCATCTACAAGCCAAGGGAGAATACCTCAGAAGAATGCAACCCTGCCAACACCTTGATCTTGGCCTTCTAGCTTCCTGAACTGTGAGAAAGTAAGTTTCCATTGTTTCTGCCACCCAGTCTGTGGTACTTTGTTATGGCAGCCCTGGCAATCTAATGCCGTAATGGAGACAGTATAGTATTGGTAAAGCGATACACACATAGATGAATAAAAAAACCCAGAAATTGACATGTACAAATATGCGCAGCTGATTTTTGACACCAAATGATGCTGGAGCAATTGGACATACATAGGCCAAAAAAACCCAGAAAACACCCTCGAACCTCATTCTTTATATAAAAATGAAATTTAAATGGATCAAATGCTTAAGTGCAAAATATAAAACTAGAAAATCTTCATGATTGAGGGAAAGAAAGAGTTCTTTCTTAGTTCTTTATGTGTCTAAGAAAGAACTTAGACACAAGTTCTTTCTTGTGTCTTTCTTGACACAAAAAACACAATCTATAAAAGGAAAAGTTGATAAATTGGACTTCATCAAAAGTAAAAACTGCTCTGCAAAACTCACATGAAGAGGATGAAAAGTCAAGCTACAGACTTGGAAAAATATTTGCAACCTACATATCTGACAAAGGACTAGTATTTAAATATATGTAGAATGTGAACACTGAACAGTTTTTTTTTAATCTAATTAGAAAATGGGCAAAGACATGAATAGACATTTCACTGAAGAGAATATACAAATGACAAGTAAACACATAAAAAAAGATGTTCAACGTCATTAACCATGGCAATGTAAATTACAACCACATGAGGTATCATTACACACCTATTAGAATGGCTAAAATCAAAAATAATGATAACACCAAATCTTGCTAGTTGTTTCTTTTATGGTTTTCTTATTGAATGTATACTATGTACCATTTTTTGTTTTTACTATGATTTTACTAGCATGTCCCTAAACATTTTACAAACATTCATAATAGGTAACATTCTTTATAATAAAAAGGAATAATCTTGTCTCAATTTTTGGAAGACAGGTTTTTAGTTTTTTATTTTCACCTTTCTTTCCTCCAATTATTCATTGCTTTACTCTGTACTTTTAATAAACCTCTTAGTTTTCTCCAAATAGATTTATTAGCAAAAGCCCTTTAGTAGCTGGTGTTATTGTTCTTAGGTCTCTATAGCTTTAATTAATTTATCATTAGTTTTTTTAATCTAAAACTTCTAAATTAAAATTTTTTTTTCCTAGTTTCAATAATTTGGAGAATATTTTCTAGTGAATTTTTCAGGAAAACTTATGGGTGGCTAATTTTCTGAAAATTTTATACTCCAAATATCTTTCAAGTGTCTTAGAAGAAGGACAGTCTCATAGTTGGAGTGTGGAAGAGTTTGTTTTGGAGCCTAAACTGGGCAACCCTATAATCCAGCCAGATCCTGCTTAGCAGAAAAATCAAATTTCTGGCATATGACTTCATAAACAAAGGGAAAAACTCTCCTTTTAGGATGATGCCTTCCATCATCCCAGTTGTAATTTGCTAGGGGCTATTTTTCCCCAGGGTCTTAGTGGGAGACCAGAGATTATCTAGAGAGCGTTCTGTGATTCTGGAAATGGTCTATATCTGTAACCACCAGCCATATGTGACTTGAATACTTGAAATGTGGCAAGTATAATTGAATAAGTAAATATTTGCTTAAATTTAAATAGCATCATGTAGCTAGCAGCTAGCATATTGGACAATGCAGATCTAGAGGGATCACCAAGGGCTTTGGAGTTGTCGACTCAAATCCAGAGTTTGCCACTTCCCAGTTTTATGACCTTGGGCTGGGTATTTAACCTCTGAGTTTTGATTTTTTTCCCCAACCAATGGGCCTAAAATTAATACCTACCTTCACAGTTTGTTATAAGAAATCTGCAGTATCTGATACACTGCTTAGTACATGGTAGATGCTCTATAAGTGATAGTTATTGTTAATATTATCTTCCCTTGCGTTTATTTCTGTTATTGGCATAAATCCTATTAACTTCTATTTTCCTGATAATCCCATGTAATGATTTTTTTCTGTAAGATTGGCATTTCAGAGCTCTTCTGTGTAGAGGACCTTGTCCTGAGGATTGGTGATAAGAAGTAACCCTGGCAGGGCACAGGTGCAAGGGCTGTGCTTTGGGGAGAGAGGACATGGGGTTAAAACATTTCACAACCGTGTTGAATCTGAAAGAACAAGCTTAGGTAGGGGGACCAAAAGTCCCTGACTTTGTAAATAGCAGACTGAGCACTCAAGGCCAGAACAAGTTCCAGGGAGGAGGTCAGGGACTGGGCAACAGGATTCACTTGGTTCTTAGGACTTGAAGAACAGAAAATTTGAATAAATGAAGAAAGAAGAAAACATTCCTGAAGAAAAGGAGTCAGTAAATTCACAGAATAGACTTTATGGGGCAGTGAATAAGACCATCTTCTTACATATTCATAAATAGTGAAAAATACAACGAGAAAAGTGGGCAAGCAGCATATGAGGAAGCAGGGACGGGGGTCTCAATCTCCTGCAGTGAAGTTTGGATAAGGGAAGGTAGAGGAAAGTTTTAAATAGGAGCGTAATGACTTCAGTAATCACTTCTGGCTTGGTTACTTCTTACTGGCACTGTACTAAGGACTGAGGTTAAACAGACATTCATGAAGCCCCTTCAAGGCCAGAGCAGGGATTTGAGAGAATTCAGATTCACTGAGACTGATCCCAGAGACCCTGGAATCCTGACAGTTGCAGGGACAGAGGACAGAAGCTTAGCCAGGTGGGCATAAGACCCTAAGTGGCTCAAGTAAGGTCACTCCTAGGAATTCTCAGCCAGTGCCAGACATGGACACAGGAAGTCCAGGGGCAGGAAGCGCTTGAGGCCAAGTGAGCAGAGGACAATTTGGTGATGGTCCGGAAAGTGGCGCTCAAGAGTAGTGCTGCAGGCCACAGAGAGGAAATGTGATGGGACAGGGCAGGGTCTTATCCAGAAGGTTCCAGGGAATTAGAACACGGGTGTTTGAGAGCCAAGGCAGAAGCTCAGCTTGATGAATTGGGGCAGCAGAGCTAGGAGTGAGGTTCTGGGCTGTGGGGAAGACATGGAGGCAATTTTGGAACACAGTGGGGGAGTGGAGACCAGTGGTCAGCGCTAGACCTAGGCCCCACAGTGCAAGCAATGTGAGAGATGCGGGGAAGAGGCTGGAGCCATTTCTATACCTGCTGCAGGACAGGTTGGACTCTCCATCTGGGGATGCAACAGGGCTTAACTGGGAGCTGGGGAGAGCAGAAGCCAGGAGGGGAGATGGCTCAGTAGAGACTTTAAATTCAAGGTCTTAACTTAGTCCTCTTTTCCCTATTGTCTGTTCTCCTCTGGAGACTATGGGCTCCAAAGGGTAAAAAGGAGTTGCTTTAGTTGTACTGAGAGAGTAGCTTATGCTAACCACTGACCTCACTTCTACCCTACCTTCTATGCCTACAAAAAGGCTGGGGACTCCACTGGCTTTCTGGGCCTTGCTAAATCAGGCCAGACCAAGTCCATCTCACTTTCGCTCTTTTGCATTCCTATCCAGACAGACTCTGCTGCCTGGGCCAGAGAGCTCAAGCAGGGACTGCTGGCTGCTGGGGCCTGGGCCAGTCTTTAATCCCTGCAGAGACCATAGGGATGGTGAGTGGGAGGGGAGCCAAGCACAGGTTGTGTCTTGTTAAACTAGTCTGCGTGGCTACAGCGTGAGTCTCAGAAATGGGTCTGAAATCCCAGTTGGTAAGCTATTTATTTCAGACAATTTGCAAAGAAACCAAAAACCCCCACCACCTAAAAAGATGGATGTTTTCTTGAATAGTACAGAAGTATCTGTATTATGAAAAGTAAAAGTATTAACAGTGACAGAAAGTCAAGGTTTCCTCTCTAGGTTTTGTGTTGGTTGCATTTAAGGTGACATCCTCTAATTTTCCTAAGCTCTGGTGGGGCCTCCTGGAAACATCTGTTGGATTTAAGGGGTAAGGGAGTGCCTCCCTCATCCCCTGGGTGTGTCTGTGTTTGGTTGGGGATTTGTCAGTCTGGGAAGCTGAGGGCTCTGGACAGCTTGAGCCTGGCGGATTTCTCCCACCTGCCTGAAATGCAGCCCCCCTCCCCAGCCCCGTCCTGCACCTTCACTCTCAGCCCCTGGAGCTGTGGCCTTTATTTCAAGTCTGGTCCCCATGGGGCTGAGTGGGAAGTGAGGACAGCTGATAAGCCTGACAATATTGACTTTACGGGGAGTATGTAGCGAATTTACTTTCTGCAAGTAGGCTATAGTCTTATCTGCTGCCCACAGAGCATCTAAATCCTCACCTAGGGGACCCATTGATGAGTCGTGTCTCTTACACAAAGACCAGAGAATAAAGAGGGAAAGGGGAGTCCCACCCACCCCTTTCTTTTCTCCAGTACCTGGTACTGCCCAACCCACCCCCTCCTCTCACTTTCCCCACTGCCCTTGGGTTTATTGGCTGAAAATAGAAGCACTCCCAGCTCCAGGCCTACAGAGTCAAGGCCAAGCCAGCCTGGTCTTGAGAGGTCGGCAGCTGGGCACACCCAGGGCTGTGTGTCCCTCTAATTGGTAACTATGGGAAGCTCACATGAAGTAGTTATGCTACTATGCTTTATGCTGCAATAGTCAACATTTGCTCTGGAAGAAACACCCGCCTGGTGCTAACACCAGGTGTCTTGGAGAGGAAATGTGGGTGGGATGTGGGGGTTACCAAGGGGTCCTGCGTCTGGGATCCTGGAGAGTGGAAATTAACTGTAAGAGAAAGGCCTGATGCTCAAGAGAAGTTTTTGTTTTCCCTCTGACTTCTGTGTTTGCTGCAAATAGTGGAAGGAAATAAATGCTTCTTATCAGTACAGGACCCAAGTAACTTGAAGGAGAGAGGTGGGAACCAGAATGCTGGGTTGGGCAGATGAAAGAAAAAAAACTGGAGGTGCCCTTTGGAGCAAGTTAGGGGCATGTGTTTAGATTCTCAATCCAGCTTTTTGATAGAGTTGCTCTGGTAATGAAAAGAATAGAAAAATATTTATTGAGTAACTATTGTTTCATATTACCACTATTTTTTAGTATTTACTGCAAATCACTAACTTGACGTACATCAGCTCACTGTATCTTCACAATAACCCATGATGTTGATATTATTTCCAACTTACAGTTGATAAAATTGAGTCTGGGAGAAGTTAAGTAACTTGCCCAGGATGAGAGCAGTGATACAAACACCAGTCAGTCTGCCTCCAAGGCCAGGTCAAAGGTTTTCTTATTTACCACCCTAACCTCCCTGCCCTTTGGCATTTCTCAGTATCTTTTCTCACTTAATCCACTACAAATCAATGAGTATTTAGTATTCTCATATTATAGGAAACAGGCTCAGAAGGATACCTGTCCAGGACCACAAAACCAGTATATATCAGACTGTGGTCTGCAGAATCTAGTATCTTTCCTTTTTTGTCATGACTAGGGAAGACCTCGGGGAAGTCCAAAAATGATGATGAAATAACCAAATCTCCCTTTGCTTATGAGAGGAGACCAGAACTCTCACCCCTCCTATGCCCTCCCACTGCTCAGGTGGAGATATGGACGACGACAGTGTCATCGCTGCCTTCTCTGTACCCTGGTGTCCTGTCACTTGCTTTCATCTTCAGGGACTTGCTTGATAATTTTCTTATTTGAGGCAGGAAAAATCTAGGAGGATGTGAGCTATTCACTAAGTTGCCCCATTGGCCCTGTGAATGGCGTGGCATGGACACCCATGAGAATTTGGGTGTCCTGCTGGTTCTGGAATGGTGTCTGTCTAAGAACCACTAGTGAAACAGTCAGTTGTAGGCTGAAGGTTTGTTTCTTTGAGTATGCATTTTAGTATTTAACTTGTTTGGGAGCAATATTTTGTTTCATCCAGGATAACTTGTTATATAGCTTTATAATTAATATCTGTAATTTTTCATATTGAATAAGAAAACATGGGTGAAATGCCTAGCATGACACCTAGCACTGAGCCTTGAATAGTGGCGGTAGAGAACCCAGTGCTTGGCCCAGAGCTGATGCTTAGTGCCACCCCTCTAAGTCCAGCCATCATCCCCTCTCACCTGCATTGTTGCCATGGCCTCCTAACTAGTTCCCACCACGTCCTTTCTTGCCCCGCTCCACATGGCAGACAGTATGTTTTCTCCTTCTTAAAAAACAAGCAATAACCAAATAACTCCTTCCATGGCCTTGGAAGCATTTACCTCACGGAAACAAGCTATATGTCTCCTGACAGAAAGCAGGGCAGGCTGGAGGCAGCTGCTCAGAGAAATAAGTCAGAGCTTTCTTGTATTCAGTCAACAAATGTCTGATCAAGCAGGTTTTACATGCAGTGAGCACAGTTCCTGGGGTCTAGGGATCAGTGATACTAAGTACTTGTCCTCATGAAGTTTACAATGTAGCAAGCAAACTAGAGGGAGATTTGTTGTGAGGAATTCAACATGAAGATGGGAGTGCCTTTTAAAAAAAGAGAGTAAAAGGAATTTAAATTTACCAAAAAAGTTTCAAATGACCTAGAGTCACATCCATATACCCACAAGTTAATTGTAAAAGAATGGGCACAGTTTTATTTGGAAAATGCAAATTTAAAAACAGAGGTTGTAACATTGATATAAGACAAAATGGAATTCATGACAAAAAGCAAGACAAAGAGAGTCATTTTATGTTGATATAGGGTACAATTCTCTAAGTCCATAAAACTTCCGTGAGTCTTTATACTTCAAAAGCAATGCATCAAAAGATAGAAAGATGTAAAGCAAACACTCCTGGAAAAACAAAATAGAGCAGACACAAAATAGTAAAGGGAGATCTTCACACAACACTCTCCTTACTAGATCAAATAGACCAATATTTCCAACAATATAGAAGACTTGTTTATTGATTGTACAAAAACATTTTACCTTTTAAACAGAGAATATACCTCTTTTTTTAGTTCCTATGAAGCATTTATAAACGTTGATTATGTGTTTTACCAAAGAGAAAAATCTCAATAAATATCCCAAACCAAAAAAAAAAAAAAAAAAAAATCCCAAAGCAAAAAACATACAGGGCATATCTTTGACTATACTGCAATAAAATTCAAAATTGATAGCAAATGTTGCCAAAAAATACAATAAGGAAATTAAAAACACATTCTAAAGGAAAAACAGCAGACTTTAGAAACTAATAACAATGATAGCAAGCAGAAACACAGGATATCACCAAAGGTATATCAGAAGAAAGTTTATATCCTGGAATGCTTTTCTTACTAAATGAGAAAGAATAAAAATAAATAAGCATTCAATTCAAGAATGGGGGGAGGGTAGAGAGGAAACAAAAACATAAACAAAAAGAGCAGATTTAATAAAGGTAATGGAGAAATTAATGCATTAGAAAATCATAAAAGTGATAAGTGAATCCCAGATCTAGTTTTTTTAAGAGTAATAAAATGGACAGATATTTACAAAGCTGATCAAGAAGAGAGACAGAAGTCATCAGCACATAATATGAGGTGTGAGAAGGAGGATAACACAAATATAGAGATTTTTAATTGAATAACTATATAGCACTCTGCTAATGAATCTGAAAATGTCAAAATTTGTATGTCAAAGAACCAAAATTGATTTAAGAAGAGACAGAACACATGAAGGAACAAAACCTACCTGGAAGGATTTACTTGTAAATTATTTCAAATATCAAGAACCAGCTAATTCATATGATAAGTAAATTGGTGGATGCATACTTAATAGGTGGATGGAAAAAGGGTTGGATAGATGACTGGGTAAATGGAGAGATGGATGGATGCATTGGGACCTCAGTACTCAGAATTGGGGATTTTGTAAAAGGGTTAGGAATGAAGCAGGAGAAAGAGGAGTTTTAAGACTACATAAGGCCAAAGCTTGACCTCTAGCCAAAATGACCTTGACCCACACCCACCTGAGCTGACAGAAATCCCTTCCAAAATCACAGGTTTGGTGTTTCCTGAAACTGGCAAACCTTGCATACAAAACTAGAGAGCCAGTGTTCACAGGCTAATCCAGACAGATCAATTAAACCAGCAGAACCAGAAAGCCTGACAACGCCCAAGCTCTCCTAGCGACCTGCCCTTCCCTCCCCAAACCCCCTGTTCCCTCCCCAGGATCTCGCAGGTGCAATCTCTCCAGGGGGCGGTGAGAGCCATGAATAGTAAGGGTTTTAGCTCAAGCACACAGAGGCGTTTAGCTGCCCAAACCTAATCCCTCAATAATCGGATTATGTAAATTCCTACTTCAACCCCTTCCCCTGCAGGACCCAGCCCCTAAACTCTCCACAGTGGGAGACTGGCATGGGAGAGGGCCTATCACTCTGCAGGATCACAGCTAGCAGAATGGAACCCTGAAATTGTTTCTCCTGCTTCTGAAAGTATAAAACCAGCAATAACATTTAAGTAAGTTTTGAGAAGGAAAAATAGTTAACTCTGGTTGCAGTGCGCCAACACGATTGTGCTCCTTTCTCTGTAGTCCTTGTCCTTTCTCTCTGTCCTTGTCCACCTGCACACAGATCCTATTTCCCAGCTTGTTGTTGTTTCATTTGGCATCACACATTTCTGTGTTGCTCCCCAGTTGCCACAATTCTTTTTCTCAGCTGTAAAATATGCCATTGAAAAACATATCACCGCACAGTTTTTTGGCTAAGGTGAAGAGTAATGTAGGTGCCTGGTTTAAAATCTAACATGCGCCCTATCAGAATTGCCATATAATAGGGCAGGGTAGAAAAACATGGGCACCGTGAAGCAGCAGTTCCTTTCCACATTCTCTTCTCTGTTCCTGAAGAGAACAGAGGGGCAGGAAGGAGAGCAAATCAGGGAAGTTTACTGCAATATTAGGTTATGTTTCTAAAGATTCCTTTTGTGCCTATGCACAAATTGACCAATTGATTCTCTCCAAGCCACCCTCCAATCCACCCTCAATACTGCCATCACAATGAGCCTCGTACCTGTAACTAAACGTATTATTCCAATGTTCAAAGCGCACAGTTGCCTTCACCTGGAATGTCCTCTCCTCCATCCTACATTTCTAATTCCTACCCAGCCTTCACCACCCTTACACCCAGGCACCCAAGCTACCAGGGCTCCTACCTGGGCTACTGTGCTTTAGATGGCCCTGCTCTGGCCCTCCTACAGTGCTTACCTGGCCCCTATGTTCCACCTTCTAGAACATACTCTGGGTATCTGGGACCCCTGAATTTCCATTTCTGTTTACATGGTCCTGAGCCCATTTTCAGGGCCTGCATAGGGCTCTTCCTTAGGTCCATGTGGTCTGGGAGTCCACATTATACACACAAGGCCCTTCACAGAACAGGACAGAGCTAGGGGCTGGGGAAAAAAATGGAGATGGGGATGAGTCAGGAGTCCCCATTTGTACCCTTGTCATAGGCCCCAGAAATCGCAGACACAGCCTTGCTTCAAGGCCTAGTTTAAATGCCGTCCTCCCATGAGTAACCTTTGATCCTCCAGCTAAAATCTTTTGCCTCTCTATTTCTAACTCCAATTTAACACTGTCTGGAATTCAGGACTGTCTATCTTGTATTCATTCATGTTGTCATGTCCTCTCCCTTCCGATTGCTTTTAGCTCCTTGAAGGCAGATACAGAGCTTTCCTCCCCTTCCTGCCCCTCTCCCCAGAACCTAGCAACTCACACAACATCTTTTGTATTTATAATAAAACTGTATTAGTTTGTTTGGGTGGGGGGTAAGGGGGTGGGGGTGTGATAAATAACCCAAAAATCTCAGTGGCTTACAACAATAAAGATTTATTTCTTACTCATATTACATGACAGCTGTGGTTGGCTGTGGGTTTGCTCCATGGCATACAGACTTCGAGAGCGACCCCAAACATGACTGAGCCCAACCAGCGATCACTCACTCTTAAAGCTTCTGCTCCATCATGGCAAGCATTAGGTCTGCCCACATTCCATTGGCTGGAGCAAGTCACATGGCCAAGCCTGGCAATGGGGCAGGGAAGTGTATTCCCTCTACCTAGAAAAAGGCACTGCCAATCACATGGCAGTTGGTGGGGCTATATACTCCTCTCCCAGGGAAGGGAGCCAGAAGTTGTTCTGACCACAGTAAAATTCACAATATACGGACCACGTGCTAGGCACAGTGCTAAATGCTTTACCTGTTTTTATCTCATTTAATCCTCACAGTCCTATCATTGTTCCCGTTTTACAGATGAAGAAACTGAGGCATAGAGAAGTCATGTAATTTTCCTGGGATTATACAAGTGAATAAATGAGGAATTTCAACCTGGGTAATGTAACTAACTCCAAAGCCCTTTGCTCTTATTCACAAAGCTGTAATGTACTTGTGAAATTTATTGTGCCAAATCCTATGCATCAGAGAGAGTGATGCCTAGAAATTCATTACTTTTCATTCATCAATTAACCAACATTTAATGAGCACCTGTTCACTAGGTGTAGGGTTGGGTGGAGAAGAGGCAGACAAGATAAATAAGTATTAATGTTACTAAGTGGAGATGAGTGCGAAGAAGAAGAAAGCAGGCAGAAGGATGAAGAGTCTTTGTGTGTGAAGGTACAATTTTAGATACTGTGATCAATGACTTCACTGAGAAGGTGACGTTTGAGTAAAGACCTGAAGAATGTCAGCTCCTTGAGGGCAGGGACTTGTATCTGTTTTGTTTGGAGTTGCATCCCCAGCACCTAGAACGGGGCCTAGATCATCGTAGGCACTCGATACTAATTTGTTGAATGAATGAAAGGAAGCAAGTCAGGGAGGGAGTTATATGGATAACTTGTGGGAAGGGTGTTTTAGGCAGAGGAAACCGTGCAAAGACCATGAGGCAGGAGGGTGTCTGACGTGCTCCTGAAACAATAAAGAGGCCAGAGTGGCTGGAGCTGAGTTAACCTCTGGAAGAGAAGGGACAGACAGGTCAGAGGGATAAAGGATATCCCGGGGGGCCATTATAAAGGCTTCAGCCTAATTCTGCGTGGATTGGAGAGCCACTGAAGGGTTTTGAGCAGAGAAGTGCTGGGAACCTGAATTGTGTTTTCATGGGGTCATTCTGGGCGATGTTGGAGCACGGACAGAAGGAGGCAAGTGCAGAAGCAGGAAGACCAATTAGGAGGCCCCTCTCTCACTGAAGTAACCAGGTCCTGTGCTGGGCTTTGTGGAAACTGAGATGAATAAATCCAGGGATCTGTCCAGGGCCGTGATTGTCAAATTTTGCTGTGCGTCTTAATTTCCTGCGGTACTTAGTGAAAAAAAAAATACAGAGTTTGGACCACTCCCCCAAATCCTGATTTAGTGGGACTGGGCTGTGGGTGTTGATATCCCAGCTCGTGATTCTGAAATCAGCGGCTCTTGGTCTACAGCTGGAGGCTCATGGGGCTAAAATAAACATCCGATGAACTAACGATGGGTACGGACGTGACCGAGTTTGTCTGTGTTGGGAAAGGAGGCTGGTAAGCGGCACCCCCAGCCTAGGTAGGTGGCAGAACCCCCTTCCCGCTGTCAAGCCTCACACACAGCGGGCTTCTCCTTCCTCACCTGCTCCCATTCCGGAGCACAAGGGAGGGCTGGTCCCAGGAAGCCAGGGCGCAGGGAGTGGGGAGGAAACCGTGGGAGTCCCGGACGGGAAGGGGCCCCCTGGCCCTGCCAGACAAAGGGCGGCTTCCTATAAAGGCGGCGGCGGCGGCTGCGCGGCGTCCAGGCGAGGGCGCACACGGCCGGCAACCGACACAGCGACAGCGACGGCGACAGGGACGGCGACAGCGACGGCGACAGCGACGGCGCGGGCTCTGGCAAAGAGGTGCGTCCACCCCGGGGGGACGTGGGCGCCACCCGGGCTGGGCTGTTGTAGGCTCGCGGGTCTCTGGCTTAGCCCCCCGAATCTGAGCCACACTCGCCCCGGAGAACAGGGGTGTGGCAGCGACTTGGTAGCAGCCACCAAGGTGATTCAGAGGGAAAACCTGGGGACTTTTCGAGGGGTAGAAGTGGTGGCATGACTCTTGGGGTGCCAGGCCAACCACCTAGCATGTTGACGGGTCCGCTTCACTATAATGTATGATGCTGGGAACCCCGTGTCCCCTCTGTCCCCAGTGCATTGCCCAAGACCCTTTAGATAGTTCTTGCGTCTTTCGGTGAACGTCTTCCGGACACCTGGCAGATGCGAAACTTCAGGCACGAGATGCTTTCCTGAACTCCTGAAATACTCATTCGTCAGGGTCACCGTAGTTTGCAAGGGAGAGCAAAAGTTGTTATAAAAAGAAAAACTGGAAAGCCTGGAAGTGAAGCGGGCAGAAGCTTACGCTGAGTGGGCAGGGTGCTGGAGGTGCGCCCAGGCTTGGGGGTGCAGGTGTTGAGCGCACCTTAGAACAGGCAGCTCCCCCAGTGTGAGGCTTGGACGAACCGCCCCCGCGTAGGGCGTCCTCCCAAAGAGTGGTACTCATTTAATATATCAATGTGCAGAGTTGCCTAAGTGAGAAAAGTAACTTGCATAATAGTATGTACAGTGATTTTTAATGGTAGGGGTGTGTGTGTGTGTAACATACACACCAAATTGTGACTGAGAAGTGAGCTTGATAGGTAGACAGACAGGTAGGGAGCCTTTTACGTTTTATTTTATGCACTTGTGTACTGCTTGATATATTTTTTTTAAATGAACATGTGGTACTTCTATAATAATTTCAAAAGGCAGAGCTGTGTCTAGTCTTGGAGGTTAGGCACCTTCTTCCAATCTAACCATATACAACACCCTCATCTCTCCCTTTCTGGCAAGTGTTTTTGCTTACTTTCAAGAGAAGGATAAAAGAAGAGACAAATATGTGGGACCAAATGCCAGGAAGAGAAATTTAAAGCTGGCTGAAAAAAGAGCTGTGCGAGTCTGATGCCTGGGGGACAGGCCCCATATGAATGTCAGCCCTGAGCTGTGCTGTATCCTTTCTTGGTGACCTGGGCTTTGGGTCCGGGAACTCCTGGCACAAAAGAGTAGCAGCTCCTGTTAGGGACATTGGTCACCTTCTTGGGGGCATAATTGTCCTCCTTTTCTCTGGTAAAGTGTTCCCTTCAATGGTGACAATATAGAGAAATTTGTGCACATCTATATTCCTGCTGTGTTTACCATGACTTTCCTCCAGCTCAAACATTCTTAACCTGGGGTACATAACCCCCACCCACCCAAAGATATGTAAATAGCATTCAGGGGTTCTATGAATTTGGATGGGGAAAAGTTACATCTTTAAGTCTATTAAACTTTAAAGGTAGCATTTCCTTTATTTATAAACGTAGGTAATGACTACAGTAGTATTAGTATTGGTGGTGAATTTGTCACCAATAGAAATCATGGATACTTGCATCTCATGTCACAGATGTTGCAGATCTGTTGAAAAAATCATTTACATATCACTTCTTAGAGATTATGGTAATAAGTCTAGTTATTTAATATGTTAAGAATGAAGCACATGTATTACTATATTGCATTTTAAATTATTTTAATAACTACTAGATATGATTGGTTATTTTCTTTGCCTACGTATTTCAGTTTATGCATTTGAAATCTTTATTTTGAGAAGGGAACCAAAGAACTTTTACTTTATTTAAAATCAATGTTCTGAAAAGGATCCATCCCTAGGCTTCCCCAGACTGCCAAAAGTTTCCACGGCACAAAAAAGGTTATGAACCCTGACCCAGCAGGAGTCCTCACTGGTGACGTAAATGCATAATTACCCAGGCTTGGGGCGCAGGCTTTGGCACTGATTTCCCGAGTGGTCTAAATGCTTCACTTCTGTTTCAGGATCTATCAGTTGTTCTCTGATTCTGTAGCATCTAGTGTATTTTTTAGCTCTTACATTACTTTGAAATCCAGATTAGCAGTAATCAGTCCTTGCAACTGGAAAAACACTAATGCAATTTTCCTTTGATTTAATAAGTACTTCAGTAATTTTCCAGTGACCTCTACTTTGAGCTTTTCTAGCTTATTAAATCACTGATTTCTGTTCCCTGCTATGGAGAAGAAGAGTAACACACTTGAGGATAAATCAACAAGGAATTATTAAGCACCTCCTAGGATGGCGGGCTATGTTTTAGAAGCTAGTGTTCTCTTTTCTGTTTCTTCTGTCTGCTTCTGGTACAATAGGATAGAGCCCTCTTAGAAGAGGACACTACAGTTAGTTTATCCTGCCTAATCTTTTTTCCCTTCAGCTTGAAAAAGACCCCCCGTGGGATCAGAGTTGACTTAGTGAATGAGCTAAACCCTCTTTTGACAAGAGAAGCTTGAAAGTAACTTTGTGCCCACAGTCCTGGCCAGAGTCAGTGTGAACAAAACTTGGTAGTTCTCTTTCTATCTTAAAAATCTCCTTGACTCAGGTTTAAACTTTCATACTTCAGGTATAGTTGGGTACAGTTCTGACAACACTCCTGTTTTCATTGTAGAACCTAAGGCCAGATTATTCAGAAACGACTTAGGTTAGATAAAAGGCAATGGCTAGGGCATTGTGGCATTTCAGAGCAGAAAAAGGCCTTGGGGGATCACCTGGTCCACTCTTTTCAGTTTTGGAGGGAGACATGGTCTGCCTGGGAGCCCACCAGGGTGCCCAGTGAGGTCCTGTTTCTCTGCTCCTGCAGTCCCTGTGCTTCCCTGTCACGTGCCGACACAAGCAGCCAGCTACTCAGTATTCAGCCGTCAGCACAGTACCTGGTGCGTAGTGTCGGTAAGTGTTGGTGCCAAGGATCGTGGTCTAACAGGGAGTGTCTCCACGGAGAGAGAAAGTGGGCCTAAGTGGCAGGTGGAGGGGACAAAGAGCCACCCAGTGACTTTGGGCTGCTGTGCTTCCAGCTTACCAAGGCGTTCTCAGCACAGCACTGGACTCTCCAGCCCAGACACAAACAGAAAAGCAACAAGAAAAGAACAGGGCATATAGATGGTTGAAAATGCTGTTCTTTGCAGTGGTGACACTTCCCATTTGTATAGGAAAGAAAATGCTCCCATGTATCTAGCACTTATGTGCCAGGTGCTTTGTGTTGCATCTCATGTAATCCTCACAAGAGCCCGACTGATGCCCTTATCTCCATTTCCCAGAGAAGAAAACCGAGGCTTAAAGAAGTTAGCTGATTTTCTGAGAATCGTACAACTAGGAAATTGAGAGCAGAGATGCAAAGCTACGTGTTTCTGCTTTAAAGCCCATAAACATGTAAAAAAAATGTGTATTGTGAAGTAAATAATACAGGAATACTTTCTTATGAAACCAGAAGACAATACCGAAGTATATGGAATAAAACAGGCAAGTCTCCCTTTTCTATCTTTTCCCAACCCACTGTCCTCGGCCAAGGAACCACTGTTGACCGTTTGGCCAGAATCCTTCCAGATATTTTGCTTTCCATCTACACACATGGGGCTGTCTATATACCCCTGTAAAGTGAAACAAGATGTAAATAGAACTGAGACCTTTTCTACTGCACTATAGCTTCTTCATTAGGAAAACAATTACAAATTACAACCATCATTTACTTTTCTCTGTTTTATTTATAGAGATAATAGCTGTAATTCTTTAATATTTACTGTGCATGTACTGTGTAACACACACTGAGCTTAGGTGCTTTACACGTATCATTTTACGTGTCTTCACAATGATGCAGTGAAGTGGTAGCCTGAGTTGCTCTTTCCTGATGAAGCATTTGAAGCACAGAGAGGTTAGGTAGATTGCTCAAGATCACAGAGCTAGAGGAAGTAGAGCCAAAAGCCAAACCAGGGTTCTGAAAAGGCTGAAGGGTGTTACTCTTAACCTGCCCTCCCCTTCCCCTTCCCCTTCCCCTTCCCCTTCCAACAGAGTTTCACTCTGTTGCCCGGGCTATAGTGCCGTGGCATCAGCCTAGCTCGCAGCAACCTCAAACTCCTGGGCTCAAGCGATCCTCCTGCTTCAGCCTCCCGAGTAGCTGAGATTATAGGTGCGTGCAAGCAATTTTTTCTATTTTTAGTTACCTGGCTAATTTTTTTCCTATTTCTTAGTAGAGACAGGGTCTCACTCTTGCTCAGGCTGGTCTGGAACTCCTGACCTCAAGCAATCCTCTCTCATTGGCCTCCCAGAGTGTTAGTATTACAAGCGTGAGCCACCACGCCCGGCCTGCCACATTTTCTTCTCTTACCAAAAGGAAGATTCAAAAAACCTGAAAATGAGAAAATGAATTTCCTAAAATCTGGGTGCAAAAAAAATCCAACCTCTCAGGTACTTATCAGAACATGTGATACCAACCAGGCCTCTTATAAGGTATTGGCCCTCGGGGCCCTTTCTCTTTCCAGTCTCAGGAACTCAGACATGACCAGGAAGATCTTCACAAACACCAGGGAGCGATGGAGGCAGCAGAATGTCAACAGTGCCTTTGCCAAGCTGAGGAAGCTCATTCCCACTCACCCTCCAGACAAAAAGCTGAGCAAAAATGAAACACTTCGCCTGGCGATGAGGTACATCAATTTCCTGGTCAAGGTCCTGGGGGAGCAAAGCCTGCAGCAAGCAGGAGTGGCTGCTCAGGGTAACATTCTGGGACTCTTCCCCCAAGGACCCCACCTGCTGGGCCTGGAGGACAGGACTCTACTTGAGGACTACCAGGTTCCTTCACCTGGCCCCAGCCACCACATTCCGTAGCATGGCTCTCGCGGCCATCACCCAGGGCAGCACTCGCTCAGAAGTCACTGGCTGTGGACAGCCTTTTGCATGTTCCAGAGTCAACTCGATGAATAACGTGCAAGGCATTATTTAAGCTTCATAGACAGTGGCTCAGGGACAGCTGCAGGGTCACCAAGGGAGGCCATGAGGACTGTCACTTTGGAGTCCACCACCCCTGTGCATGGCTTCAGGCAGAGCAGTCTGCCTCTGTCTGTTTTTCATAAATCCAGGTTCTGCATATGATTTTTGGCAAAAAAATTGTTATTTTAAAGAAGTTTTGAAAATCACAAGTTACTTAATGTCTTCAGTTATAAGCAGGGAGTTTTCTCATGATGGGTCTCAGATGAATGAGGGGAGTATGCTTCCCTCGGAACATGTTTTAAAGTTTGTTTTGAAAAATGAAACATATTTGATCAAGGGTGAACAAAATGAATCTTAAAACTGATGAGTGAAAAGATAGCCCCTGCGGAAACCATCCTAGAAGACTGGTGGGAAAATCTGTGGAGAGAAGACCCTCCCAAGTGTGGGGGTTCCAGGAATGCAGCAGATACATGTGGCAGAGCTCAGTATCCTTTAAACTCCATGGAAACGTGAGGTGTGACCCGTATTGAGCCATTTGTACCTATGTTACCTCTAAAGCCAAACAGTGGATTACATCTGTGAGAGAAAAGGACTTGATAATAGAGGAGTTGGAATTCATAGTTTTCTTCTGAAAAACAGCTAAAGTAAGTTAGCTAACCCCTTAGTTTCACATGTCAGGTATTAAAACTTTTCACTCAGCCTGAGCCCCTGCTGATTTAAGACCTGTAAAATTCAATTATAATTATGAACATCCAAGCATTACCATTCACGACTCATTTCACAGCTTCGTTTAAACAAAACATTTAGAGCAAACAATAGAAATGTAATCCCAGACTCTAATGAACTAATGAATGTGTAATTTGTCTTCTTTGCTATGGAGCATTAGCTCAGTCTTACACCGGGAGAGGTGGCACCTAACAAGTCAATCAAACACCGTGGATCTGCCAGAACTCGTCACCACATGCCACCCTCATGCTGCTGGGATTCAAAGATAAACCCCATAGTTGAGCCCAGAATACAAATAATGTCATTTGATCATCTTTGGAACACTTTATTTCCCCAAAGTTCTTGACAGTACATTGGTTTTAAAACCTTCTGAACCACAGGTAGGAAGTTGATGGATTTGAGATTAGGGATTTCCGGTGTACACATAGTAAAGGAATTTAAATTTCATGCCACTCAGAAAGTATTTACTTATGAAAGGTTGAAATGAGCCTCCTTGGTCTGGTGGTCAGAAGAAAGCTGAGTGAGACTCTCTCACGATCTCATTCCCCCAAAATAGCAAGGTCATTACGTTATTAAACTTATACAGCATTTGTACTTGTACAATGCGTTCATTTGAACCAATACATTTTCCTTCTGGGTCCTTTATTTAATCTGCATTTGGTAAACTTCCCATTGGACCCAGCATAGTCCAGGAAACACAGAAGCAGAAAGACAAGAGGATTTCCCCCCAAATGTGTGTTTCTTTCTCACCAGTTACGTGGACACAAGCTTGCCCCCAAATTACCAGGTGAAAGTACACTGCTGGATGTGATCATAGCTCACTGCAGCCTTGAACTCCTGGGCTCCAGTGATCCTCCTGCCTCAGCCTCTTGAGTAGCTGGGACTACAGGCGCACAACACCGTGGCCAGGTAATTTAAAAATTTTTTTTATAGAGACAGGGTCTCACTGTTGCCCAGGGTGGTCTCGAACTCCTGGCCTCAAGCAATCCTCCCAAAGAGCTGAGATTATAGGTGTGAACCACTGTGTCCAGCTCCTTTCAAAGTTTTGATGACAGTTGTCAGTTAACATCCCTTTCTCTCATCTGGCATTAAATCAAAACAACACCTTTTATAGTATTTTTATATTAGCTTCATTTTACCCTGTTGCTGAGGAAAGCACAGAGTACCTTTTGGCGTGAATACAGGGTTGTGCTGCTCTACCTGGAATGCGTCTACTTTTCTGCTACTGGGGCTGTGGTCTATGTGCCCAAAGAGGACCTTTCCACTGCAGTGTCACAGAGGGCTTCTGACAAGTCATGAGGAGATCGAGTTGCCATTAAACTACATGAGGGGGATTATTATTTAGAGAAATCCCTTCAGGAAATCCCGTAATAAATGAACAAACCTTTAAAATACCACTTTATATAGTTCACCTCTTCAATTATTTCTTTTGCCTGCTTCGATATTTGCATATCAAGTTGTGTTGGTTAAAGTAACTGTCAAAAGGAAGTAGAGTCACCTGTGGACCAAAATTTTGACAAGGTATCCATGAGACTGGAAGTAATTAAAAAATCATGCTAGAGTCTTCTGCTGTCCCATACTTAAGACTTGGTGACTGCCGTAGGAAGGATTTATGGTTCAAACATATTGTAGTTGACTGGATGGTACGTCTGTTTATGGATCTTTGGAGCTCAACAGAAGAATTTAGACAAGAATATTTAACCTACGCTACTCTGTTACTTGAACAAAAGAAATTGTTCTGCTATGGACACCACTGGAAACTTCTAGAAACCAGGTATAAACAGGTCCATTGATTCATATAAATTATTTGATGGGCTAATTCCACTCCCTCATTTTACAGAGGAGAAAATATGTCCAGAGGGTTTTGAAGTGATTTTTCAGAGGTCACACGAACAGTTAATGGAAACCCAGGACACAGAGCCGGGTCTCCTGACCCTGTGCCCAGCTTTTCAACAGCCCTGTTCAGCCGCCAAGTATTTGAGGATTGAAAATGAACAAGCGCCTTATCATTAGTCTCCTCTCTTTTCAGTAGTGTTGTGTAATCATCACATGCCTTTTATTGAAATTGAATTATTGTGCTTTGTAGAATGTGATTGGATATATCAACCAAAGATTTTATTTATTGATGTGTTTTGTGAGTTTTTAACCCTTGTTTATAATTTGCTATTTAACTATTAACTTATTGTGAATAAATTATTTAAGAAAAGAAACTGTTCTTTTGTTTTAAAGAAAAATTTCATAAACTTACTAAGCATATTCACCCCTTCTCTCCACCTTTGCAGCCACTGTCCTGGCTTTGACATCCCCACACCCCGGTGTCTTTAGTCTAGAAAAAAGTCCAGCACCACCTGAAATCAATCTTTGCCCCCTCCTTTACATCACCTTTCACACAGCTCCCTAACAGTCCTTCTCAAATCCCAGCTGTGGTCCGATCACTTCCCTGCCACCAAACCTTCAGTATCTTGTCCCCCAGTTTGAGATAAATGTCGTACCCTAGCAAACCAGCCCCTCTGCAGCCTGGCCCCGACATGCCCTTCCCTCTCCCTTCCACAGTGCCTACATGTATCGTAAATGCCAACAAAACCACTTCACCTAGCAAATCCCAAACATGATCACTCTTTTCTACTTTTGACTTTACTCTTGTGATTCCAAACGCTTGGATGCATGTTCCCGTTCTCGCTCATTCTACTCCCCATACCTCACACCTGTGCCAATTCTGCTTGCTAACATCCTTCACGGCTGATCTTAAACACCATCTCTTACATGAAGTCCTCCTGCATTTCCACTACGCCATCTAATCTCTCCTTCCTTAGAATCCCCTTGTGTGTCTTATGTCCCTTAATTTCTTCTACCACATGTTATAGACATCTGTGTAGGTTCTATTTCCTCCAAAAAGCTAAAATCTGCTTGAGTTCAGGGACGATTTCTAAAATTTAATCCTCACAACAGCACTGCAAGTGAACCCCACTGTCAAAGTGTGAAAACTTCATCAAGACTGGCTGCGTTACGAATACTCATTTAGCCTCCTCTAAAAGATGACGTTGAAATGAAACTTCAACAGGCTGAATTTTTCTGAGGAACCCAAAGTCGAATGCTCTTCTTAAAAATTTGTTTCTCATAATTTCCATTCAAGAGTACCCCTCACAGCACCTGCCTTGCGAGGTTTCATCACCTAAGAATGGCTTGAGTTGGCCAAAATAAGTGTAAGTTATGCACGACTGGCTTTGTCCTTAAAGAGGCAAAAGATGAAAGGGGTCTGGGAGAAAGGACAGCTTAACTGCTGACCCACAGGCCAAAGGTCAGTCAAAAGTCACATCCTTAAATAAAAAGGTCAAAGGAGGGAATCTGAAAGTCCAATGGCAATGCAAAGTGAGGGATTTAAAGGGCAGGTGTTAGGAATGCCAAGGAATGAATGTAGTTAAAGGATTTCAGAAGGCCCAGGGCGGGGTCTCCGGAGCCACACTTCCACTTCTGAGCCTGGTAGAGTTTACCGGGCAACTCTCCATTTTATTTTCTCTTTGTTGCTAATGGCCTATCACGAAGAGATTTTGAAGAGCACCAGATTTCTATATAAACCTTAGGTTTGTAATCTACCAACTAGCATTTATTCTAAGAATTTAATTTCCTGAGCTCAAGAATTCCCTGGTAGTCTAACAAAGCAAGCTGTTGAATTGCCTTTATGGGATAACTTTAGAAAACAGGATACAGAATGTAGTCAATGTATTCATCCACTCAGACCTAAGTAATTATCCTTCTGGGAAACTATCATAAAGAAATAATCAGAATTACGGTCAAAGAATAATATACATAAGTACCTATTTTAGGATTATTCACAAAACACATAAAATCATAATATTAAGAGTAAGAGCCAAGCTTGGCTGAATGCTTAGACATGCCAGGCACTGTGTCAAGAGCTTCCTGTGTATCAGCTGGTCTAATCTTTGCAATAATATTATATTATTAATATAATATTAATTATGTTAATTGTATGTATCTATCATATTAATATTATTGTTCTCATTTCACAGATGAGGAAACTGAAGTGTAGAAGGTTATCTAACTTGCTGAGATTTCCACTGCAGGGCCAGAATTTGATCGTTGGTGGTTTTTACACAGAATCACTACATTAAGTAAAGTCAGAGCTGCTTTTTTTTTTTTTTTTTCACATCAGGGATCTTTATTCTTTCTGATCCTTGCACACATACCTCGTGGGTCAGGCATATTACCCAATAACACTATTGGGTAAACAAATGCAACCCCTAAAAAAAAGCCTCCTGCTCAGAAGCCGAAGGCTAGGGTTAATATTAATACCATGAAGAGACACTGTGAATAGCCTGTCCTATTGAGGTTGGCTTGAACGTGGTGCCTACCACTGCAACTGGTTAGTTCCGTGGCCTGGACTTGGTGGGGTGCCAACTTGAGATTTTTTTTTTTTCCAGCCACTGCCTTTAACGATGCACTGCCTAATCTTCCTTTCCTGTCCAGTAATGGTGTGTCAGGCCAGTTCAGTCTAATTCAAAGGCTGGTGTTATCTCTCTCCCTCTTCACCCTCACTCTGGCTCCAGCTTCACATGTGGCTCATGAGTGCTCCTTCATTTCTCCTACTGTCCCCCTTCTGGTTTTAGCTCCTTTAGGGTTGGGGAGGAAGGATGGTTTAAGGAAATGGACACAGTGTTTTTGTTCACTAGGTATAGGATTTTTTTGCATAACTTCTTTTTAACTAGTGATATACAAGTCCCAGGTTTGAAAAGACTGGGGAATAGCATAGAACAGGCTCTTAGATTCAGCAAAACTCTTACCTTGCCCGTAGTCTCATGGCCGCTGAGGCCCTCTTCCCACCTTGGGGAAATGGAGTGTTACATTAAATGCCTTGCATCTGCGCCAGTAGCCAGATCACTTCACTAAATAAACCAAGATTTAATTTTATCTTATGATGTGTGTATGTGTGTGTGTGCGCACATACATGTATGTATGTGCACATGTTCTCTTTCCACCGACTATAGCACACCTGAGAAGGCACAATTGTGCCCCTCACATCTCATATAGGCACTGCATAGAGGACGGATTTTGAAAGAAATGTTGACAATAAAACAAAGGTGATTGGAACGTGCCTGGGCCAGGGAGGAGGGGAGGACTGCACAGTCTGCTACATGAGATTGTTGGGTCTGTAAAAGAAGTTGGGGTGGTGGCATATCAGTGAAATCCACCAGCGTTCCCTTCACTCCTTTCAATTTGGACCAGTGAATAACTAGAGAAGGTAAGAGATGAGGCTCAGGTGGCCTCAGACCCAGGGTCTTGGTTTCTCTTTAATATTCTAGTAAAGGAGGTGGAGATCATAGATGATCTACAAAGTAAGCTAAAATTCTGCAGGGAGGAGGAGCCTGGGATGGGGCTGTAACCCAGGTGTTCTGGGAACACCCCAAAACTCGTCACGTAGATTCATAATATTCTGTACGGGGCAGGCCCCAGAGACATGGCCTCCTTAGCTCCTGCTAGACTGAGGACCAGTGAACTTCTCAGCAAAAACTGGATACATGTTCAGCTTTTGTTGTTGTTGTTGATCTCACTCTGTTGCCCAGGCTAGAGCGCAGTGGCATGATCATAGCTCACTTCAACCTCAAACTCCTGGGCTCAAGCAATTCTCCTGCTTCAGGCGTGAGCTGCCACCCCCAGCCATGTTCAGCTTTTAAGCAATGTATGAGAGTAAAGCCAAAAATGCTCCAATTTTTGCTGGATGAGTGATTTCAAAAGGAGGAGAGAGGGCAGCTGAGGACAAAGCAATCAAGTAAACAAACAAACATGCATAGTGTTTGTCACACTGGAACCAGAAGCCTCTAAAAATCAATTTTTACCTTGGAGTCTTAATTTGGACAAATATGTTGTAAGATACTTGGGTGTAAAAATTAGTTTTCAGAAGACAGTCACAAGGGGACTAAGCAAAATTTTAAAAACACAAAATTTTCAAGGTATAAACATTACTGTTTTCCCCCCAAGTACTCCTGTTTAAAGAATAAGTGTGACCTGGTCAGGTAAAATGTTTAAGTAGATGGGCTACATGTGTAAAAAAGTTAAACAGCTATACATCTTGTGTGTGGGTTATGAATATACTAAATTAAAATGGCCTCAATTCAACTGCCATCATTTATAAATTGATGAAGCATTATAAAGTATTATAAAATCTCTAATTTTTGTATTTCAGAAGTAATTTTGTTTAAGATATGATTGAGATAATCAGGAAAAAGGATAATATGCCCAGAAAATAGTTATTGAAATGTTATTTTACAAGGCTATTTTTAAGGGTGAAAAAAAGGTAAATGAGAGTGTTTTTTTAATAACAAGAGTGTTTTTTCTTTAAAAAAATATTTTTGAGTAGACAATTCACTCATATAGCACAAGAATCAAAATTATATCAGAATACATATATTGAAATGTCCTTTTCCTATCCTATATCCATCAGTGCTACCTCCCCTATCCCTTTTCAGAGTTTATCTTTCAGTGGTTCTTTATGTAAATATAGATAGTTCCCAACCCATGGTGGTGCAACTTACAATTTTTCGACTTTACAATGGTGTGAAAGCAATACACATTCAGTAGAAACACCATACTTCGAGTATCCATACAACCATTCTGTTTTTCTCTTTCAGTACAGTATTCAATAAATTACATGGAATAGTCAACACCGTATTATAAGGTAGGCCTTGTGTTACGTGATTTTGCCCAACTGTTGGCAAACACTGTTGTAAGTGTTCTGAGTATGTTTAAGGTAGTCTTGGCTAAAAGCTATGATGTTCCGTAGGTTAAGTATATTAAAAGCATTTTTGAGTTACAATAATTTCAATTTACTATAGGTTTATCAGGATGTAATCCCAAGTCGAAGAACATCTATACAACTATATATTCTCATTTCCTTCTCTTTCTTACAGCCTCTTGCTTTTTTCTCTTGACACTATAACCTGGAGCTCGTCCCAAATCATGGAGAACTTTCTGCCTTTTTAACATCTGCATGTTTTACATTGTGTGGATATATCATAGTTAGTTACTGTCTTAAGGCCATTTGGATTGTTCCAAGTCTTTTGCTGATAGCAAAGCTGCTGCAATGAATAACTTTGAACAATGTTATTTCTCAAATTTGCAGGTATATCTCTGGGTAAGCGCACTCTTAGCAGCAATGTATAGTGTTCTTGTTTCTGTACAAATTCAGCTTCAGAGTATGTTGGCAATTGCCGGGATACTTGCCAATCTGATAGGTGAAAATGTTATCTCAATGCAATTTTAATTTGCATTTTTCTTTTTATGAGTAAGGCTGACACCGTATCTTTATGGGTCATTTGTATATCTGTTTCTGTGGACTGCCTTCCATGTCCTTTGCTTTTTTTCTATTGAGCTGTTGGTCTTTTTCTTCCCAATTTCTAACAGCTCTTTATATATGAAGGAGATCAACCCTTTTTCTCTGATGTGGGTTACAAATATTTCCCACAACATTTCATTTGTCTTATGACTTTGTTTATTGTGTTCATTTGCTATATACACATAAAAATTTGATTTTTTGTGTCATAAATTTTTCAGTTTTATATCTCTGGATTTTGACTTCTTTAGAAAGGCTTTCTATATTCTGAGGTTTTTGTCCTTTTGGATTCACTTTCAAATCTTGCTGTGAGGCCCCAGCTTTGAGGCTTCTGATGCAAGAAATGGGGGGCAGGGGATGCTGGATATTCCCTCTCCTTTAGTAAGAAAGTTGATTAAGAGTTAGAATTACATATTTAAAGTAAATTCAAATTGAAAAACAAAATGCTCCCTCACCAAATTGTCAATAAATTGGCTCTAATAAAGAGGAGTTTCAAAAACATGCTCCCTGGAACTCTGACACAATTCAGATGAACAGCTGCTCAGAAAATGGGGCCCCAGAATGGGATGGCTGGGTAAAGGTGGAGTCCAAGTCTCCTGCTAGCCCCTGGAATCCTGTGTTACTGGAACAGAGGTGTGGCCATAGAAGAGGGAGAGGCTGCCTGGCAGGAGCTGTAGTTGTAGAGATGGGTGTGATGGAGGTCATCCTCCTGAGGCACAGAGCAGGGCGGAGTTTCCACTACCCCCTCCCCAAATAAGGATCAATTAATGAATTTTTTGTTTGTTTGTTTTTTTTTGAGACAGAGTCTCACTCCATCACCCTGGGTAGAGCTCAGTGGTATCATCATAGCTCACTGCAACCTCAAACTCCTGGGCTCAAGCAATCCTCTTGCCTCCACTTCCCAAGTAGCTGGGACTATAGGCATGTGCCACAACACTGGGATAATTTTTCTGATTTTAGTAGAGATGGGGTCTTGTTCTTGCTCAGGCTGGTCTCAAACTCCTGAGCTCAAACAATCCTCCCGCCTCGTCGTCCCAGAGGGCTAGGATTACAAGCGTGAGCCATGGTGCCTGGCATCAAGTAATAAATTTTAATGACAGGTTTTAGATGTCTATTGGGATAGAGATGGGATATATAATAATAATATATTTATTTATAATAATTAATAATAATTTTTATATATTTTCTTGCATTGTTTGGATAAAACTTACTTGGCTTGGGTATAATTTTATCTTCATATACAGTCAAATTATATTCCTCATCTATATCTTGACTGTGATATAAAATATCTCTGAAAAAGTCAAACTTTTTCAAAAGGAACCTTTAGTCAAATCTATATGGGAGGGCACACAATTAATTTGCATACGCAGAGTTCCTTGTCTGACTAAGGACATCTTGCCCCACTTCCTTTTATGCCATTCAACTACTCTGTCTATGTGAAAGGGTGTGTGAAATGCGTTTCTTCCATCGCAGTCTGAGGGAGATATGGGCTGTCAGGGCTAATGAGGCTCCCAGGCCTTCCCCTGAGCTGCGTCTTACCCTCTCCTCTGCATATGGGGCCTCCAGATCCTCATCTCACACATGAGGTGTTCTGCATGCTCGCCTTGGCGTCTAGCAGATAGAACTTATTTCCTACCTACTTCCCCAGATTAAATTTCTTCCCCAGCACCTGGAGCTTCTGAAAACAACCTTGCAGTGTCTCCTTTGTCCCTTTCCAGGAGGCTGTATGGCTCTAGGTACCAGGAGGAAAGATGCTCCATCACAGAAATTGAGAAGGATGGATGTCCTGGGAAAACCACAAATAAGGCAAAGCAGAGTAAGACAGCCCTCGGGACTGGAAACTCTTCGCACTGTGATTGACTACCATGAGGCATCTACTCAGACACATGACATAAACATATCCGAATACGGCAAGTTTGAGTTGAGGAGGGAGTCTAAGGATAAACACCTAAATGAAGGTTAGTAATATTCATGCAGTGCCTATTATGTACCAAGTAGTTTATAAATATAAATGCCATCTTTTTTTTTTTTTTTGGAGACAGAGTCTCCCTCTGTTGTCCAGGCTGGAGTGCACTGGTGTCAGCCTAGCTCACAGCAACCTCCAACTCCTGGGCTCAAGCGATCCTCCTGCCTCATCCTCCCGAGTAGCTGGGACTACAGGTGAGTGCCATCATGCCCAGCTAATTTTTTCTATTTTTCATAGAGATGGGGTCTGGCTCTTGCTCAGGCTGGTTTCAAACTCTTGATCTCAAGCAATCCTCCAACCTGGGCCTCCCAGAGTGCTAGCATTACAGGCATGAGCCACCTTGCCCAGCCTAGAAATGCCATCTTTAATCCTTCTAACAACCATTTAGTGAAGGTATTGGCTCCAGCTTACAGTTTGGGGAAACTGTGGCCTAAAAAAGCCTAAGAGACAAACTTGAGATTGCACACGTTAGTGGACAGCAAGGCTAGGCTCTGAACCTAGGTCTGCCTTCAGCAAAGGCTAAATTTCTTTGATTGTGTTGTTCTGCCTCTAAGAAACAAACCTCCAGTGAAAGAAATGCTCACTGCAGGCAGGCAATGATTGAAATAAAGAAAAAAAAAAAAAAAAGAAAGCATAGAGTGGTTTGGTTAGTGATTTGGGTTTTCTATCCAGAAGAATTCTTTGGTAAAGGAAAAATTAGCCAAAAGAAATGATGGGTGTGTCTGTTGCTCTCAGCATTTAAGTTATGTTGAATTATACTTAGGAAGATATCTCAATAGAAATGGGCCTTCTCTACCTGGAGATGATTCCTTTTCTTCTGCTCCTGACCTTAGATGTAGATCGTGTCATAGGTCAGGCATAACCTGAGACTTTCTTTTAGTCCCATAGAGTTAGACACAATTAGATGTTTGTTGCCTGAGAATCATGGAAACTCGTACATATGGTGTTCAGTTTCCAGCAAGTGCAAGGACTTCTGTGTCTCAGGACTGCTTCATATTTTTGTGTGTGCATGGTGGGGGGGGGGCTGGGTTTCTTCCACTAACAATGGTAAAAGAAATCACTTCCTTGACATTCAACATTTACACATAGATCAGAGTCCCTTTCTTGTTTTTTGAAAATAATGAAAACTTCAATCATATCCATAAACTGTCTATAGCAGAGCAAGATGCATTCATTCAAAAACTTCCCCAGCTTCATCTATTATAACAAGTGGATTGTTGGGGTTTTCTTTTGTGCTTTTAAGTACACGTTACCCAAAGGCCTAAAACAATGACCACTGCCTAGCTTTTTCTTTTCCAGAAATAAAGGAAAGGTACAGAAGTCCAATTCAGAAAGTACTGAACTCAAACATCCAATGGACTTTGTTCCCTACAAGTAAACCCCTTATCAGTCTCTTGCAGAGATTCTAAAACGTTATCTCGATAGACCAGATTACGAGGCTGACCCACTCTCAATGCTGAGTAGGAATCAAATGGACATTCTCTCTGTCAGCAAGCCCCGCTTTGCCAATCCAGATAAATCAATTAATGGGATGCAGAGCTGCTGTCTTGCCTTTCTCTTCCCCACGCTTACCTCCCTGAGCTCCCTGGATTCCTCAGTGCCCTGTTTAATACCATCTAAGAGTCCTTATTTACAAGAGGGCTTGTGCAGGTGCAAGCTTTCAGGCCAGCAGCACAGGAGCAATTGTGGTCCCCCTCTCTATCCTCCAGGCTCCCCTCTTTGTGAGACACTTTTCTTTTCTCTGCTTTTCAGACCAAAGACGCCCCTCAGTAGCTAATCTAATCGGATTATGCTAATTTGTACTTCATGAACCTAAATAGCATAACTAGATCTGCAGAGGGCTAAGGCCAGGAAAAGAGGGACAATAACTTTGTCAGTGAACCCACCCACCAAAAAGTGTAAAAAGAATGCGTGTCCTGTGTTTAGCCACACAAAACTGCTCCTCCGGAAAGCCTGCAGAGCTCTTGACAATTTAGAGTGCCCAGCAGCTCTCTATGTTCAGAACAGAAAAGGCAGCACAGGAAGGCACAATAAGGACCACAATGCCAGTGACTGTTTTTCCCCAATGTAAAGTAAGGCTCCTTTTCTTCCTCTTTCCAGTTTACTCGTATTCACCCTCTTGGCTAATCAATACATATATTTATTGGCATCTACTACAGACTGAGGACTACACTTGGTGCTACGGGATGCACAAAGTTCTCTAAGACTTAATTCCTGCCTTTCACAATGTATACTCTGATAAGGAAAGACATCCTAGGTACAGAAATTAGAAAACACCTTAGCGAGGTGATTGCAGTTCCTCATGTTGACTGACTCTCTTAAATTGTCTTTCATAATCTTCCAGAGATGATTTCTTAAGATAACCTATGTTCATACAAAACTTTATGTTTTATCAAAATATCTAACATGAATATACAATGCAATTTTCATAATAGACTGTGAGATAAATAAAAACTGTATTTTCAACCCCATTTTCAAGTGTCAGAACTGAAACTTTGAGATACTAAACGGCTCATCCAAGAAGAATCATCCAGTTAACAATTGGACTTCTGATTCCAAAGCCAGTGCTCCCTGCCCCACGCCCAGCATGGTGCCTGGATGGGAGCTTGCTGGTCAATAGTCCCGTTCTCCTATGAGTAGGACAGTATACAAATGTTAAAAGTTTACACTAATAGCCTTTAAAAAGCCTTCATGCATTGTGAAGTTGGAAAACTACGTTGAATTTTTCAAATGGGTAAGTGAAATTGTTCAGCTGGAATAGCCTAAACAAGTGTTTTTTTTAAAAATAAAACTCAGCCTATGTTTAGCCCTGAACCTTCCTGTCACTATTCTTGTGTACTTATACCGTCCAGTGTCTTCCTCTGTTGGTCAAGACATCAATAAATGCTCCCTGGATTGGTGTCTCCCACTCATTCTGGGGTCTGACCCTCTTTCTCTTTAGGTTCTTGCTGCCCTGGGTGGTACTGTTGCTAAGTTTCCTAAACTGGTTACACCCTTGGGTGATGAAGGCCCAGCAGTTGGAGACATCTTCCCCGGAGATTGCCACACACTTGTCCTTGTCACAGCTTGGTGAAGAACGTGTCTTTTTCTTGTTCGAGAGTCCTCATTCCGTCTGGCATCTCTCATGGGGGTCCTTTTTCTGATCTGAGAGACTCTTGTAATTCACAGTTCATTTGCAGAGCTGCAAAGATTGACTGTCCTGAAATTAATGAATGATTGAGGCCTTCTCAGTCAGATGCTCACTTCACCACCAACACCTAAAATAGCCTGAACTGGCAGTAACAAATATGCAGCAATAAGTAGTTTCCATGAAGAGAGGAAAAGGAGGACATATTTCATCTCTACTGTCATGCTCCCCTTCCTACCTTAAAGCTGAAGGACATCCTTATAATCTCATAGCCTTAGATCCTGGCTGGGATAAGGAGTGGAAGGGCAAAGAGTTAGAGGTAGAAGATTTCAGATGAATTTAAGTGAATAATTTTTGAACACTAAAATGTGCTTATTCAACTTACAATTGATCTAGGATAGCTTTTTGTCTGAAAAGTTTCCACTAGTAGCTTTAATTTCCTTAGATGGTTGATTATAAGCCAATTTCAGGCTTTCTTTTGCTACTGTTTAATATACAGCAATCTAAACAATGACTATTTAAGCATCTTAACCTTGGTGTTAATTTTGCAGTGGATGGCATTCTCTTGCAGATGTAATGCTGCCCTATTGGATTTTTGTGCTACATCCACATTCTTCTGTCAGATTCTCATAATGAGCTAAGACCTAGGGGGTTAGCGTGGATGTGGGCTGCAGTGTTGGGAGTTTACCAAGCTAACTACCTTGACTGCCTTCAAATCAATTATCATAGACATAGCTTTGTGAAAAAGATGACTTCTTGAAGAAAACTGTAGTGATATAGACTTTTTTTGACCTCTAAGATTAAAAAAATCTGGCTAACATTAAACAATTTAATGAATAGAAAATGCTTATATTCTGTATAAGGTTAGAAAGTTTCACAAGACCTACTAATAAACATTATTATTATGCCAGAAAATTTCTTACTAAATCCATTCTGGCAGTTTCCCCCCTTTGTGTTGGATTCCTCAAAGCCAGAATCCACCTGATCCTTGGAAGGCAGCTATGCTCACTACTATACCACCAACGCTCCACCTGATCCTTGAATGTAGAATGTGATGTAAATGATCATCTCCACCCAAGTTACAGAGCAGAGTGCAGTCTCTCAGAGCTGCTACTATTGCTGTACTAAAGACCAAAAAAAGCATCAGAAAGGAGTTATAATATCAGGTTAGAATAGGCAGGATGCCAAAAACCAAGTCCAAATAGCTTTGGGTTTTTTCCCTAGGATCAGTTTCTAGGGTAGCCCAATGGAAATTACCAAATGCAAATGTAACATAAGAATCAAAGTCCATTGTCACATCTGGGACTAAAGCCAGAGGAAGTTAACAAGCAGAAAAGACCAGATGGTTATCTGATCTAGTGGTTTGGTTTATTGCGGTTTCTTACAAAGACATGAGGTGCCATCTCTGTGACTGTCCTTCATTATTCATCAAGTCCCAACTCTCTAGACTGGGGTGTGGCGCTAGCTTCCTACTATGACATTATTTCCCCTAACTCTATGCTAGTTGTCTAGTCTGAGTACTGGCTGCCCTTTGGACTTTGTGACAAGGTGGTTGTGGAAGGATGCCATATAGTTGAAGTATTGCAGAAGTTGGCAGCAAGTATTCAGTTTCACTCTTCGGCCATTTTCCCTAGCCCCAATTCCCACCCACTGAACACTGTAATTGCCCTGATAGCAGTGGGAGTCTTTGAGTTCTTCACTATTCTGAAGAATATGAAAGATTATCTGCTTTCTGAGCCTGGTCTTTAGTAGATGCCTACGTCATGGACCAGGGGCTCCATGGTGTATCAATGCATATGGCAGTGGGCCTTAGAGAGCTCCTGATCTGACTGAGCAATGACATAATAATGCCTTTGATTGTACTACAAACACTGAAACATGAATCAGGATAGGTTCTTGTCCCTCAGCTCACCATGCTACTTCCAGACCTCTTCTGGAGAGATAGAAAACCTAGGCAGACTGCCTAACAAGTCCCAAGCTGCTTTTAAAGTTTGTTAGGAGATGTCATTTCCCCCTGACCCTTTATTGAATTTTTTGTGAAGTTTAAAATACATACAGAAAAATACACAAATTATAAAAATGCAATTCTATGAATTTTCACAAAGTGAACACACCAAAGTCATGAAACAGAACCAAAACTCCAGAATCCCCCCCGCTCCGCCTCTAAGAGCAGCCCCATCTTGATATCTACCTTCGTAGATTAATTTTGTCTGTTTTGGAACTCTATAAAAATGGAATCATGCAGAATGAATTTTTTTTAAAATCTCTGGCTTCTTTCTTTCAAAATTATGTTTGTGAGTTTCATTGATTTTGATGCAGGTAGTATTTAATTCATTCTCATTACTGTAAGGAATATTGTGTATATATTGCAAGTCTATACCACAGTTTAGTCAACCATATTACTTTTGGTGAACATCAGATTGTTTTCAGTTTGGAAGTATTATAAATAAAGCTACTATGAACATTTGTGTATATGTTTTTGGTGAACATATGCACCTTTAGGAATGAAATTGCTGGTCTGAAGATATGTATATGTTCACCTTTAGAAGATACCACCAGCTTTCCAAAGTGGTTGTACCAATTTATACTCTCACCAACAGTGTAAGAGAGTTCAGGTTACTTAACAACCTTACCAGCACTTGATATTATCTCTCTTTTCATTTTATCTATTTTGATGAGCATATCTTATTGTAGTTTTGATTAGCAGTTCCACGATGACTACTGAAGTTGAGTGCCTCTTCATATGTTTATTGGTTATTTGGATATCCTCTTTTGTGAATTACCTGTCAAAGTTTTTGCCAATTTTTATAATGAGCTTCTTTAAAAAAATTGATTATTTTTTATTTGTTGATTTATACAAGTCAAGTTCTTTATATTTTCTGGATAAGAGTCCTTTGTTGGAGATGTACACACACACACATACACACAGAGCAAATATCTTCTAGTTGGTGTTGCCTTTTCACTCTGAGTGTCTTTTGATAATTGGAAGTTCTTAATTTTAAAGTAATACTATTCATCAATTTTTTCTTCTTTGGTTAGAGTTTTTTTGTGAGGTGTCTTTTGGATAGCAAATCTTTTTTGGTACAACACTTCACCTGTCTGGGAGAAATCCTTGTTTGGCTCTTGCCAAGAGTTAGCATCGGTAGTTTTACGTGGCTACTCAACCCCACTCTGTTCCTAAGGTGTCCTCTTACCTCACTGGCTCAACTTTTTCACCTGACCTTTCTGCTCTGGTAACATCTGACTTGGTTCCACTTAAGCTGGCTGACTACACTTCATCTGCCCTTCGGTTGGATTTCTTAATAGGTCTCAGCTAAGATCCAACTAACCAAACTTGCCAACTACCCACACTAACTAGCCAGTCTCAACATCCCTCAATCTAATTTTATCCTCAGCCTCTCTTCTGGGTGTGGATTTGCAACAACTGTTAGCCCAATTGTCCTACCCTCAGTCTAGTAGGGAACATTCCCAGCCCTTTTTAGAATATGTCCCAGCTAACTCTTTTTTTAGCTTTGGCATCTCAAACTTAGGTGAATTTAGAGGTTGAGAAGCTCTGTCAAAGACTTTTCCAAAGTGAACTAATATTTCAATATAGATGACTTCTAGCTGAAAGAATATGAAATTATTAACAGAAAAACTCAAGAACTCACGACTTTAGTTAAAGCAATAGCATCATCTTTGTGTATTAAGGGAAGCATTATTTTTATTTCTATTTGGGCATACATTATTATTACTATGTATAACACTAAAAAGAAGAAAATAAAAATAAAAAACATAACACAAAACCAAAAGGGAGAAAAATGAAGGGAAAATCCCCACACCTTTTCTTGGAATGCTATAGACAATTTTAATGAAATTACTAGTCCGTTACCTAAGTATCCTTTTTTATTGCATGCTAATTATTCTCTTTATTATTTCAATTAGGTCAAACAGGCCAATACACTAGAACACAAATTTGAGAATTTTGAATGCTTTTATGTGGTAGGTATTTTCTATGAAATTAGGTCCAAATTGAATTCTGTCCATGACAACAGAAATTATTCAGAAAGTCCTTATGATGTTGGGTAAATAAATTCTGAGTAATAAGGAATTATTATTTATTGAGAGCTTTCTATGTACTAGGCACTGTTCTTTACATTTTTTTTTTTTTTTTTTGGAAGCAGGGTCTAGTTCTGCCACCTGAGCTAGAGTGTAGCGGTGTCCTTGTAGCTCACTCTGACCTCAAACTCTGGTGCTCAAGCGATCCTCCTGCCTCACCCTCCTAAGTAGCTGTAGTCGTGCCCAGCTAATTTTTCATTTTTTTGTAGAGACAGGGTCTCACTATGGTGCTCATGCCAGTCTCGAACTCCTGGGCTCAATCGATCCTCCCACCTTGGCCCCAAAGTGCTGGGATTACAGGCGTGAGCCACTGTGCTCGGCCTTCCTTACATGTATTAACATGCTTAATCTCCACAAAAAACCATTAGGTCCAGAGTATTATTTTTGCCATTTTAGGAATGAGAAAATAGGCACAGAGAAACTTGCCTAAGGTAATTCAACTAGCAAGTGACAGAGCCAGGATTTGACTCAGGATCTCTGGCTTTTCAGCACCTACACGCTAAACCACTGAGCATCTAAAATCAATATAATCTATATAGCATTTATAGTTAAGAAAACAATAGGGAAGTATTAGTAAGTCCCTTCTAAGAGATCTGGACATTATAGAAGCAGAGTAATAGTTAAGATTGCTCAAGCACTTACCATATGACAAGCAGTGTGCTAAGCAATTTATATGCATGATCTCTTAATTTGGGGAACACTGTAAAGTAAGCACTGTTATTCCTATGTTAAAAACAAAGATCCAGACTTACAGAGATTCAGTAACTACCTTCTATGAGGTTACATGGTGAGTGGAATGTCTGACTCTAGGGCCTGTATATTTATGTTACCACTACGCTACACTGCCTTCCAAGATGAGAAAGTTTCCCAAATAAACTCCTTGGTATAGTCAAGAATGCAATTTAATATGCTGCTAGTGGCTGGCTGAGCCTAACAGAAAAGCAGCTGAAGAGGTGGACACAAAGCCTTTGCTATCATGATCTGACAGGTCCCATCTGAAAGATGAGATACATACATGTTGAGTGAATGAACACTATAAATAATCTGACAGTCCAGTTGAAGTAGCGTAGATAGGAAAAGCTTGATACAGTGTTCTCCAAACTGATTTTTCATTTTCATGAACTGCCTTGAGCGAAAAAAAGGTTTATAAGGTTAAATAACTTTGGGAAATTATCCTCTTCTTAGATAAACATAATGCCTGTGAGAAATTCTGCTGTTATTTATTCTTTTTAGCTTTTTATTTGGACTAAGGAAACTTATTACCAATTTTTGAATGCAAAACTATAGGACTATCTGGCTTAATGGATAATAAATAAAATACTAATAGTTTTTTTACATTTAACAGATTTTATATCTTACGTAATTCACACAAATTTACAGATATTTATAGAATATACAGTGATTGAAGCAATCCTTAGAATATACATTCTTTCCATACGTACATATGCAATTCCACTAATTTAACATTGACTTTAACAATAGACCTGGGAGATACACACATTCTGAATGAAAGCTGAAAGCTAGACAACTTTGAGCTCAGGCAACGGAGTATGTATTTGTTATCAATTGTCACATGAGAGAGTTTATGTTGGAATGCTTTCCCTCTGTGATTGTTTTTTTCTTTTTTTTAAAGGCTGGTCAAGTGAAGCAGTGTCCCTCCGTGATTGTTATAGGTCAGAACTCACCTGCAGCTGCATTTGCCCTTTCTGTATTTGTGGACTCTCCTGACCATGCATGCTCTGATGTTTGGACACATTTATGAATCCCTAGGTAGGATTCCTTTCGTTTGCCTAAACATAAAGTACCCAGAAATACTCTGCTTCTTGCTCTTCTTGGGTCTTGACTGCTCAACTCTTCTTGACTTTCATGAGATTTCCTAGTAGACCTTTGCTCACTTTGCTTAAGCTGCCCAGTTTTCTATTACTTGTACTCCAAGATACATTTTTTTAAAGGATCCATTCAACTTCCAAAATTCCTTTATTCTGTGATCTAATGGTACCTGTTACTCTTGAACAGAGATGAATTGTAAACTGAGTGTTGGTAACCACAGACAACTGGCAGCTATTGTATCAGTGGGCAGTCCTTACACTGATGAAGATTAGAGATATTCCCTTAATAACATCAGGTTTTTAATTAGGTAAATTTGTACTTTTTAAACATGGAGGACATTTTTAGTTAAATAGTTTATACTAGAGGTATGAATGACATTTATAGGAAAGAATTTTGGTTTCTAATGCAAGAAATAAATGAGCCAAGTCAGATTTTCCAAGACACATCAAAGACACTATTATTAGATACATGGCTGAGTCTAAAGAGTTGAGTGTATACTTGAATTGGTTTACCACTTAAATCTCATGTGCCAGAATTCAGTGGGTTTTTGAGGGCAATTGGTGTTCTCTAGTTAATTCTGCTTGATAATCCTGAACATTAAAAAGGCTGAATTCAAATTATACATATTTTGTCTTAAATATAATACATTACTACAACATAATTTGATACAGCATGGATATCAAGTGCATGCCAAATTAGCTTTAGAATGAAAATGCCTAAAACTAAATTAGTATTAGTAAATGCCACAATATTAAAGTTTAGAAGTGCAGTTGGTCCCTTTAATATGAAACTTCCTAATGATGGACTCTTTATGGTCCTTTAAAAAGTTCAATAGTGAAATAGGGTGACTATAGCTAAAAAAACATATTGTATATTTCAAAATGTCTAGAAGAGAAGATTTGAAATGTTCCCAACACAAAGAAATGATAAATGTTTGAGGTGATGGATATCCTAAATACTCTGATTTGATTATTACACATTGTATGCATGTATCAAAATATCACATGCACCCAATAAATATATACAGATTTGTGTATTAATAATAAAATAAAATAAAATAAAATAAAATAAAATAAAATAAAATAAAATGGTATTGTTATGGATTTCCCAAAGTGAAAGGCATGCCACTCAGTGGATAGAAGGCAGCATTGCAGGGAAGAAACAGCTAGGATTGCATTTATGATTCTGGGTTTCAGGGCATTGCCATTTGAGCAGAGAGATAGACAAGAAAGTTGAAACCCATAAGAAGGGTTATGTGAGTTATTCTAGAACTAATGGGATGATTAATATTAGTGGCATGACCACAATGTTTATATTAATAGCACATACTACTGAAGAAAGCATTTATTCATCTATAACAGTAGTTCTGAACTAGGGGTAATTTTATGCCCCACCCCAAGGGACATTTGGCAATGTCTAGAGACATTTTTGGTTGTTACAACTGGGGGGTGTGCATATGTGCACTACTGGCATCTAGTACCAGGGATGCTGCTAAACATCCTCCAATGCATAGGACAGTCCCCTGCAACAAAGAATCATTCAGTATAAAATGTCAATAATGCTGCTGCTGAGAAACCTGATTTATAAAATTAGTTTCACATGTTTTTGAACTCAAAAATGTGTCCATTAGGTTTAGTCAAAACTAATTTTGAGATGTTAATACAGCTAGACCAGTTTTGTTTCCTAATGAATAAACTATACTTTGTGATTTGGATTCATTTCATCAGCAATAATTATGTAATTTTGTAAACCACTTCTCAAAGTCAGGAAATGTTTGAATTTTCACACATAATTTTCCCCAATCTTGCCTTTCCCTCTTACCAATTCAAAGTGTTCCCCACTTTTTATTCTGTTTCCTTCTCTTCTGCCCAATTTCACTAGACTAAATAATACAAGCAGTGACCAGAAGCAAATACAGTGAGCACATTTAAAACTTAGATAGAACTTGTTTTTTTTTGAGATTATTATTTAATTTCATATATATATATTTCTTTTAGGAGCAAGGCATCTGGGACTAAGCTTTTTCTTATGACTTTAAAATGAAACAAATATCAGATTACTTGTGGCTTCTGAGATGATTAATCCCTTTCTGTTAGAATTAATCTGTTTACCGTAAGTAAAGTGCTTGATTTACCTTCTTTAAAAAAAATCCCCGATATTTTCCACTGTTGCTCTATTGGTGTTAATAATTTAATCATTTAATCATATCCCAGAATGCTAATGGCATAGACACATGACTTGGAGATGTTGTAAGGATTACGTCATATTTTTTTAAGTCTAAAGACAAAACACATAATTTGTGAAAATGTAAAATCTTTTATGGCTAAATTGTTAAAATATAAAACCTTTTAGGAAATACTATCCAAGTTTCTGCCCCTATTCACAACACTATAATTGCAAAGATAAGGGATGTATAAAAAGTATGGAAAGAACTGACTCATACACAAAAGTATAAAACAGGTGTTCCTTATTCCTTAGTTTTGCTAGAAAGTATGCTACACGACTAAAAACATTTCTCTATAGGAAGTGCTTGCTAAGAAAACCACACATGAAAAGTATTTTAACAAGTTTGTTCTTTCTTGAGAAGTAATGAAATGTAGAAGTTTATTACAATCCATGCTTTAATCATTTAGTGTTTAGGGCGATGCCGCTGACATCCAGCAAAATGCCCGGTGCATGGCAGGCATGCAAAAAACATTTGTTAAACGAATTAAAATTAATGGGTAAATACTCCGATAAAAAAATCAATGTCTCCCTTTGCAGTGCATACTCCCATGCAGCTAGCTGTTAGGAACCTAGCAGCTCATCATTTATCTCTGATTTCCTGGTGCCAGCGTGATCTGTTCACATATCAAATAAAAAATGTGCCAAACTAAACTTGTTTTTTTCTTACGCAAACCTACTTCTCCTTTTTTCCCCTATTTATCTGAACGCAACTGCAATCCTCCTACTCCCCCATTCTGCATTTCCTTCTTTGACATGTTTGGTTTTCTTTCCCACCTTCGCAGGTTGAGGTGATATCCCCCATGTTTCCCCACCTGGATCTCAACTTCCACATTTTCAGCCTCCGCCACCTTTTGCCTGGACCAGAGAATACCCTCCAATTTTCCCTGTCTTTAGTCTCTTCTCACCAATCTATATCTAATTTTGTTGCTCGATCGCACCCCCGCCGCTCCAGAAGAAAACACAACCCTGTTTGTTACAATGGTTAAGAGAAGAGACTGCAGCTCTGACATGCCTGAGGATAATTAGTGATTGATCAAGAACTTCTGGATCCAAATTCCCTGGCTCACTGTCTGTCATTCAAGGACTTAACTGTTTTTCCCAACCTCATTTCCCACTTTGTACCCCAGCCCCCAAACCTCCCTCCGTCTCTCACCCAGCGTTGGGGCTCACCTCGCTTTTAAAGTCCCGCTCGCATGTCACCTAACCCACTTCCCTGAACTAATCTTCCTCTCCTCGGAGTTGCCCTCGCACAGCATCTCTCTGCCTCACTACATGCTTTGTACAATTACGTGCAGCTTTTTGGGGGTGGGTCGGGTGGGAACGTACATATCTTGAGAGCAGGATATTGTTTTGTTTTTTGTATCTCCAATAAGTCACAGTGTGACTTGCCCTGGGGTTGCCCAATAAGTGTTAGGTAAATGACATCAATTTACAGAAATAAATCCGACTCTGAGCGTCGCCCCTGGAGGCCGTTATTTTACTCGTCTGCCGGTTCTCCGGTGTCTGGCAGAGCACCCAGGTCTGAGACGACGCGGGACCCTTATTAGGAGAACCAGCGCCCAAGGCAGCAGCCGGACCCCACTCGCCCCGCCCACCAACCGCCCCGGCGCCCGCGGCTCCCGGACGCGCGGCCCCGCCCCCTCGGCGTCACGGCGCACGCGCAGGGCTGGAGCCGGCGCGGACGAGCGCGCGTCCGCGGGCCCCTCCCCCATCCCGGCCGCGCTCGCTGGGAGCCCGTCGCCGCGGCTGCTCCGGCCGCCGTGGTCGGTCGTCGTCATGGACTCTCCGTGGGATGAGCTGGCTCTGGCCTTCTCCCGCACGTCCATGTTCCCCTTTTTTGACATCGCCCACTATCTCGTGTCCGTGATGGCTCTGAGGCATCAGCCGGGTGAGTGCGGGGCGCCGCGGACCGGCGCTCTCAGGGCCCCGTCACGGCTAGGACGGCCTGACTCCGCGGGGCGGCCGAGCGGCCGCTGCCCGGGACAGTTCCGAGGGTCGAGTTGCAGGGGCGCCAAGGGCCAGCTCGTCCGACCGCCCCGAATAAAGCTGGGGAAACCGAGGCCGGGGAGGGAGGAGGCCCGGGTACAAGTCAGAGGAGACGCCGCATTGGGGGCGTGCCGAGCAGGACGTCCCCGACAGGGGACAGAGCCACTGAGCCACGGTGCTCTCGTGCCCGCCCAGGGTTTGCGCGGTCTCCTGCTGGTCCCACCGCCTCCTTGGACGGTTTTGGGAAGTCACCGAGGACAAAGCTCCTAGAGACAGCAAGTTTCTCACTTAGTCTCTTGGAGCAACAAATAGTTACGGACTACTTTCCAGTTATGAAAATTATACACACACTTAAATGTAGACAGACCAGTATTTCCCTTCACGCAGTGTCCTAACACCTGCTCAGCATGTGAGAAGCGGGTGGTTTCCCGTTTTCAGTCAGCAGTGACATTGTACAAGAGTCGTGTGGCATAATTTCACTATCTGCAGAATGGGGATGTAGTCTTAATACAGCATTTTGAGTTTTTTTTTTTTTAACTGTATGAGCAGTTGCAAGGAACAATGTTTGTGGGTTTTTTTTTTTTTTGTATTTTAAATTCAGGATATGTTTGCTCCAATATTCCTTTACTTTTGTAGTTATTCCACCTTCCTTTTAGCTTTATGGATCTTTCTTTGAGGTCAGGCATTTCTTTGTCTGCTGTCTGTATGTTCATGCTGCCTTTTTGTCCTACAGAGAGCTGATGCGTGAGGTTTTGAGGATGATGCAGTCACTGTCTTCTGGACTACTGGTTTTTTAAATCCTTGAACTGCAGGAACATTTTTCATTTACGTTGAACTTAGTAGCTCAGTCTAAATCATTGGCAGAAATTATGACCTCGATAAGGGGAATATTACCGTATTAAAGTAAAACAGATAATCTGCTAAAGATACTGTTTCCTTGATTTGAAAAGAAGTACATTTTGTTACTACTTCATATTCAGAATTTGATATTTTCTTGTATAGACTAAATCGAGGTTCTCAAAAGTGTGGTTCAGGGTTGTAGGTTAAAGTTATCTTCATAATAATATGCAGGTGTTATTCATCTTTTTCACTCTCATTTTCTCACAAGTGTACAGTGAAGTTTCCCAGAAGCTACATGACTTGTGATACTTAAACAGATGGAAGCAGACATGAGAATACGGCCAGCTGTTTTCTGTTTGAAGGCAAACATTAAAGAGATTCGTTGAAATATACAACACTGAAACTCTTCTCACTAAATGTTTCTTGCTTTGGAAAACATATTTTTCATAAAGAATACATTATGTTAACATTCAGTGCATTTATTTTTCAAATGAATATATAAAGAACTATTAAAATGTTCTAAGTTAAAATTTCTAATATAAATAGTGATGCTTGTAACCCACATAAACAAAAACTCTTTTAGGGACCTCGAAATTTTTTTAAGTCAGGTTTTTTTTTTTTTAGGATTGTGATTTACATACAATCTATTCACCATATTTATTTATTTTTTTAAGTTTAATTTAATTCATTTATTTACTTACATTTTTTTTAGCGACAAGGTTTTGCTCTGTTGCCCAGGCTAGGTGCAGTGGTGCGATCATAGCTCGCTGCTACTTCAGCCTCACGTGCTCCTGAGTAGCTGCCACTATAGGAGTGCGCCACCATGCCCAGCTAATTTTTTAAAAAATTTTTACTAGAGACAGGGTCTCATTATGTTGCCCAGGTTGGTCTCAAACTCCTAGCTTCAAGTGATCCTCCTGCCTTGGCCTCCCAAAGTGCTGGGAATACAGGCATGAGACACCAAGCCTGGCTGTTCGCCATGTTTAATATAAAATTCTGTGTTTTGGGACAAACACATGCAGTCATGCAACCACCATCACAATCCAGATATAGAATAGTTTCCTCATCTACCCCAAATTCCCTCCTGCCCTTTTGTAGTCAGCCCTCTCCCAGCCCCTGACAACTATTTATCTGCTTGATAATTTTTAGGGGTGTAGAAGGGTTCTGAGACCCCAAAATTTGAGAACCACTGAATGCTAATACAGTTTTATACAATACCAGTACTTGTGAAGAGGTAAAAATGGTAGAGTTAACACACAAGGGTGTACCTGTTTAGGCTTTTAACGGAAGAACGTTAGACTGCTGGTTTCCTTTGACAATATTAACTTTTGTTAGTCTTCAGTGTCTTATTCTGATGATCAGAAAACAGTTTTCATTTGCATTTATCATGGTTACTAATGGGTTTATATGCTTCGTAAGTTTATTGGCCATTTATACTTCGTTCCTATAAATTGCTTAATACCTTTTGCCCTATTTTCTATTGGACTATAGATTGTTGTCTTATTCTGTTGCCTCTCTTTGTGTATCATGGGTATCCTGTTTATGCGTGGTAGACCTTTTTTTCCTTGACTCTTGCTGTCTTTTTACTTTGTTCATATTATCTTTTATGGCAGAAGTTTAAAAAATTTCATAGTTAAATCTGTTTCCTTTTCATAGACAAATCTTTTGATTTTTTTTTTCTTTTTTGTAACTCCTGGTATTTTTGTATTATTTTAGGAAGGTCTTTCCCATGACTAAGATTATGAAAGTACTCATCTATGTTCGTCTTCTTTTTTTTCTTTTTTTTTTTTCATTAAATAGTGATGGGGTCTCACTCTTACTCAAGTTTATCTCCTTGAACTCCTTGAGCTCATGCAATCCTCCCACCTCAGCTTCCCAGAGTGCTAGGATTACAGGTGTGAGCCACCATGCCCAGCCTCATTTGTGTTCTTTTAAAAGAAGTTCTATAGGTCTAAAAATTATAGTTTCTTAATCTGTCTGCAATATTTTTGTGTAGATGTTACTACACAAAAATTATAGTTTCTTAATCTGTCTGTAATATTTTTGTGTAGATGTTACTTTGCAAGTCTTTGAATCTTGATGCATGGTTGGAAAGAACAGTTGGACTCAATGATCTGAGCAGAGTAGGTTCATTGAATTGGTTTTACTCTAAGACCATTATTCAGATTACCTCTTCTGCATAGTTCTCTGGAGTGTCCTTAGTTCTTGCTTGTTTTCTTTAGCCTCATTTCTTCTGTGAGCTACTGAAATCCTTCAAATGAATTCTTTATGGCTTAAGTTTGTCGTAGTTGGTTTTTGTCTTTTGTAGCCAAGAACCCTCATGTGTTTTTTTCTAGCCTCTTTATATTGAAGAGTGTTGATGTTGAATAGTAGTGGTGATAGTGAATGGCACTGCTTTATTCCTGATTTTAGTGAGAGTGCTTCTAAAGTTTTATCAAATTTGATGTTTTCTATAGGTTTTTAGGAGGCACACTAAGAAGTTTTATTTTATTCCTAACTTTCTAGGATGTTCTTATATCATTACATCATCTTGGTTAGAGAAGGTGACAAATTTTATTAAGTGCCATTTTAAAAAAATCTGAGATCATATTGTTTCCTATTTAAATACGTAATGTAGTGAAATATGTTAATACATTTAAAAAATAATGACTCATTCTTATTTCTTGGAATAAACTCAACTTGTTTTAATTCTACTTTATTTTAATTCATTAGGGATTTTGATTTGCTACTACTTCATATAAAATTTTTATATTTATGTTTATAATGGAGATTAGCCTATAATGTTCTTTTATTGTATTATTCTTTTCCAGTAAGGTATCAAGATTATGCTGTTTTGTAAAGTAGATTGGGAAGCTTTCCATTTTTTTTTTTTTTTTTTTTTTAGCTCTGGATGGTTTATTTAATAAACATTGCATGCTCTTTGATATTTGGTAGACTTCAACTATGAAGTTACCTGTTTCTTGGTGCTTTTTAATCGGTAAGTCTTACTTTTTTTTCAATCCAGTCTTAAGTCATTTCAGTTATTTATATTTCTCAGGAATCATCTGTTTCTTTTAGATTTTCAGTCTATTGGAGTAAATGTGTACATTATATTCTAGAAAATTTCTCTAAATTCTTCAGTACTTCATTCTCAAATGTTATCTACTTCATTTGACTCTTCTGGATCTTATTCACTTTATATTTTATGGTAATTTTTTATAGGCTTTTATATATCTTTTCTTCTTCTAATTCACTTTGAATATATATTTGTTCAGGTTCTGTCAGAAGATACAGTGAGTAGCTTGTGTTGCTCTCTATTTATGTGATCAGTGTTGTGTTTTCATTAGAACTGAAGAGCTGATAGGTGTGTACTTCCAGTCTGATGCCCAGCTTCTGTTAGATTTTTGCTTAGTATGTCTGTGCTTTACTTAATTTGCCCTTTTTCCTATCCCCCAGTGATTGATTCTCTAGAACTCAGAACCTCTAGTACAACAAGCTATAATTCATAATGTATATACTGCTACCAGGATTCTGCTTATTTTTACCATCTCAAGCATGTTACTCCTTGAGACTCTGTTTTGGAATGTACTCTACCACTGCCAGTACCTCACTCCCTACTTTCCTACCTTTTATATCTTATCATTTGTAGTCTCCACCCCTGGATCTTAAAAAAAAAATGCTAGTGGTGGCAAGAAGGTATAAGGGATTAACTCCTTTTTTCTGTTTGTGGTGTGGAGAAGGATTACATTCCATTTTTGTTTGGTTCAGGTTTTAGGTTTTTAAATCCAAGGAAAGATAATCTCCCCCACCCATGTGATTTATGCTTCATAAACGAAGACATAAAGTTATATAACAACTGGGATTGTTTTTTTCCCTTAGTTTACCTCCAGTTGTCTCATAATTAACTCTAGTTCCTCCTGAACTCTGGCATGTGATTGTCTTTGATTTTCAGTTTTGGCTAGTACTGTAAGTTTTTTTTTTTTCCTTTTTTCTGTCTCCTGGGCCTTGTATTAGGAAGTTGGAATATGCTGTTTTGGGGGCTGCTAGTGAGAAACCATTTTAACAGAAAGTTTAAATAAAAGGAACATGGGTTCACCCAAGATTTATAGTTCCTGGGACTGGTTTCTATCACTTTAGCTATTTGGACTTTGGAGGCCATGGTGTGGGACAAAAGGTGGCAGGGAGTCCTCAGCATGGGCCAACATCTGCAAAGACAGAAGCAAAATGGTGGCACACCCAGATTTGGAAAGCTTAGAAGTATTCAGCAGACACGCAGAGTTGTTTAAGGGTGACAAAGATTAATACTCAGAAATATTAAAGTCAACTCAAGAATGTTCTGGACAAACTTGAAAGGCTTCTGGAAGGAGATTCTTGAACTCCAATGGACAGTTTATGCATTATCTATAACTGCAGTCCCCAACCTCTGGGCTGTGGACTGGATTGTCCGTGGACTGTTAAGAATGGGGCTACACAGCAGGAGGTGAGCGATGCCTGGGGAGTGAAGCTTCATCTGTATTTACAGCCGCTCCCCATCACTCACATCACTATCTGAGCTCTGCCTCCTGTCAGATCAGCGGTGGCATCAGATTTTCATAGGAGCAAGATCCTTCTGTAAACTGCACATGTGAGAGATCTAAGTTGTGCTTGTGAGAATCTAATGCCCGATGATCTGAGGTGGAGCTGAGGCAGTGAGGCTAGTCCTGGGGAGCGGCTGCAAATACAGATTATCATTAGCAGAGAGGTTTGCACAATAAATGTAATGCTCTTGAATCATCCTGAAACCAACTCCTCTCCGTCGGCAGTGGAAAAATTATCTTCCATGAAGCCGGTCCCCGGTGCCAAAAAGCTTGGGGACTGCTGGCCTACGTGATTATTTTTTAATAATTTTGATGAAAAAGCATATAGAGGCCTATGAGATATATTATGTTGTTTATTTTTCTCTCTTTTAAAAAGATAAAATCTATAAAGCAGAGAGACTATATAAAACAGAAATAAACTAATGCGCAATTTAAAAATACTTAACATTTGGAATTGAGGCTTTAAGAAGGCTAGAACATTCCCATGCTTCTTTCTGGAAGTAATATATATCAACCACTAGCAAGCTGAATGTCAACTGTTTTGAAAATAGCTACAGTGCAACTAGTTCTTAAAAATAGGGACATGCTGTCAAACTAAAATAGACTGAGTACAACAAAATAAAGAAGTCATGTATGCAGTACATTAAAAATATCTTTCTAAAAGTTAATAAAGCTATTTTAGTTTACTTTTTATTTATTTTTATTTTTTAGAAATGAGGTCTCTGTCACTCAGGCTGGAGTGCAGTGGTGTGATCATAGCTTACTGTAGCCTCAAATTCCTGTGCTCAAGTGATCCTCCTGCCGCAGCCTCCTGAGTAATAATACTATTTTAAACATATATTTTAAACATAGTGCAATGATTTATTTTGGCCGGAGTGTGGGATTTTAAGTGAACTTACAGGAATAGAGTGTGACTTTATTTTATTTTTTAGCTTTTATTTCATAACGGAAGTATTTTGATATTAAGTCCGTATGTGTTTATTTGTATTTTAAACATCTTATGCTTGGAATTAGATTCAGGACTCAATGTGACAAATTTTGCTAAGAATTTTGGGGAAAAGAATTCTTTTGAATAATGTATTTCAAATAACTCAAGGTAGGATAGATAATTTTTTTCTCTTCTAAACGCCAATATGTTAACAATAAAATACTTTTGAGTTAGAGAAATTTTTCTGGCTGACATAATTTTGAAAATTAAGGCAAATAGGTCTGATGTGAGGGAGACCCTCACCCCCAACTCTGTTCTTTTCCTGTCTCTTTTTTTGCCTAATAAAATCTTAGTTCCATTGATTTAAGACTATTGGAGTTATGAATACTTTTTCACTGCCATGATATGTCGTTCTCACCCCAGGTTTGCAATAAAAGCTCAAAAGAATTATATCTTGGGCTTAGAAAATTGAGTCAGAAGCAGCCTAAGGGTTTCATTTTACTTGCCTCTTTTTTGCTGTCAGTGATCAATCCATTCAATAGATAAATGAATTATCAGAGTGCCTGCTATATACTAAGTAGTAAATATGTGTGTTATATATATATATATATTCACTCATTTTACATCCTCATAAAATTATTTCCATTTTATGAAAGATAAAATTTGTGCCAAGAGATGTTAAGAGGTCCTATCCAGAGGTTACAAAACTAGTAAGCAGTCATAGCTGCCTGTTTGCCTTGTGACAATCCTGGTTAAGGGAAATTAAGGGTAGTATTAAGAAAATTGTAGTGCTTAAACTCTTTGAAATATTTCACATATATTTTTCTGTCATATGATAAACATTTATAGTGCATCTATTCCTTACTAAAGCCTGTGTTAAAGTTTCAAGGGTTAACAGTCTTATAATGGGGATGAATTATGAACAAAATCTTAAATGTGACATGTCTTAAGAGGAATGAAGAAAATAACCGTAAGTTGAGGGAAAATGAAAGTTATTTTGATAAACTTAATCAGAAATGAATATTACATGAGTGAATAGTTTGTGCAAAAGCATTCTGTAATTTCGATTTGGATTGTTTTAATGGTCAAAGGAAAACCTGGGAGTATTTGCATTTGGCTTAGCCAGTGAGTGGTGAGTATTTGCAGGTAATGCTATATCTTTTGTTAGAACGATACTAAGGAATGCAGAAGATAGGGACACCAGCCAGTATTCCCTAATTCCCTAATTGTATGTTTATCAGAAGTAATCAACTACCTTGGGAGTGTATCTTTATGGTAACTGTGATGTGCTGTGATGGGCCCATTATAGCTCTCCTTCAGTTAGAGCTCTCATTTCAAGAGTGCATCCCCAGTGCTAATCAAGGTATCCCTGTGACAAGAGAGGGAGAGACACAAATACAAACATACTCAAGGTGGTAGGAGTGGGGAGAAGAAGACAAGGAGAGAGAGGGGAGGGAAGAAAGAAAGAAGAGAGTATTTGTGTTTGTAAATAAGCATTAGAAAAAGTCTAGAAGTAATCACTCCTTTGGAGAGGAGTATGATTGAATGGTAGGAGTAGAGAGGAAGGGATAATTTTGCTCTTTTTTTTTTTTTAATTTACTTCTGTCATAATAGTGATAGCCAATACTTATTGCTTACTATGTGCCAGGATGAAAAACATTTTATCCCAGTCCTTTGTCATATAGAAGTCTTAAATTTTGATGTAGTTGTATTTGTAAATCTTTTTCTTCATGGCATTATTCAGGTTAAGTACTTTTCTTTGTTTCTAGATTGCTAGATATTTTTTAAAAAATCAGGAATGTTGAATTTTTATGAAGGACCTTTTATTGTCTGTCGAAAGGTGTGATCATAAAAATTTGCTAGTATAATGAATGATTTTAATATATTTCTAAATATTGAACCTTCCTTGAATTCTTTGGATAAAATCTCTTTGGCCATGATTTATTATCTTTTTGAAAAACTATTGATTTCATTTAATGTTAATGTATTTATGTCTTACACGCATAAATTAGAATTTAATATGTGTCCTTCCGTTCTTCCTGTCTCTTTCCCTTCTTCCTTCCTGTTTCATTATATTTCTCTCTCTTTCTCTCTCTTTTTTTTTTTTAATAATTTTTGAGGTTAGGATTTATGTTGTTTCATAGAATGATTTAACTTTTTCTCCTTTGCTATATGTAGCTATAATGGTTATTAACATACAAATGAATTGTCCAAAAATATTTGGTAAATATTTTCCATTAATTTATCCAGACGTAGCACCTTTGTTAGGCTAGGTCTTTGACTGACCTGTAGTTTTTTCTGTAGTTATTTGTATGTTCAGGTTTCTACTGTTATTAAGGGAATTTTACTGATTTATAGATTCTTAGAAAATTGCCCATTTCAACTACATCTTCACATTTATTGGATTAAATACATGTTGTTTTCCTATACTTAAAAAACTATAATTATTTCCTTTTTTTTTCCCTAACGTTATGAATTACCTTTTTCATTTTTTTTTTTTTTTGAGAGAGTGTCTCTCTATTTTGTCGGGGCTAGAGTGAGTGCCGTGGCGTCAGCTTAGCTCACAGCAACCTCAAACTCCTGGGCTCAAGCAATCCTTCTGCCTCAGCCTCCCGAGTAGCTGGGACTACAGGCATGCGCCACCATGCCCGGCTAATTTTTTCTATATATTTTCAGTTGGCCAGTGAATTTCTTTCTATTTATAGTAGAGATGGGGTCTCGCTCTTGCTCAGGCTGGTTTCGAACTCCTGACCTTGAGCGATCTGCCCGCCTCGGCCTCCCAGAGTGCTAGGATTACAGGCGTGAGCCACCACGCCCAGCCTGAATAATCCTCCTTCTGCTTACCATAAAATTAAACAAAAGGTATACAATAAGACCCCAGAAACACACAAGGGGCTACTCTCT
>CAUYRT010044368.1:0-18909 GCA_963574885.1 Lepilemur ruficaudatus | reverse complement strand
AGCACTCTGGGAGGCCGAGGCGGGTGGATAGCTCAAGGTCAGGAGTTCAAGACCAGCCTGAGCAAGAGCGAGACCCCGTCTCTACTATAAATAGAAAGAAATTAATTGGACAACTAAAAATATATGTAAAAAATTAGCCGGGAATGGTGGCACATGCCTGTAGTCCCAGCTACTTGGGAGGCTGAGGCAGAAGGATTGCTTGAGCCCAGGAGTTTGAGGTTGCTGTGAGCTAGGCTGATGCCATGGCACTCTACAGCCCGGGCAGCAGAGTGAGACTCTGTCTCAAAAAAAAAAAAAAACAAAAAACAAAAAAACAAAGTTGCAGCCATGCAATTCCCCAGAATTTAAAAGTAAAAGAAAACTTCCATGGGCCTCACGGTCATAGTGTCAAGAAGAATTTTGGGTGAGTCTCAGGAACATGTGCTCATAGGGCCACTTAAGCTATCTGGGGACCTTGTGCAGGGCACAAATATCTGGAGCTCCAATTTTTCATTTCTTTTGAGCTCAGAACCCATTCTTTAAATGAGCATTCATCTAGAATTCCAACATGAGAAATGGATAAAAGTGTCAAGCTCTGGCTAAAGAGAATGGGGACTCTTTGCCCGCCACACTTTCCACAGCTAACACATCTCCACCTCCGGCGAACCTGAGTCACCTCTGCGCAAGCCCAGGACTCCCTAGAACACAATGTGAAACCAACTGGGCTGGACTGTACGTCTGCAGAATGAAAACGTGGTTTCGCTGTGGCCCACGGTAATGTTATTAATTGTAATCACACTTTTAAGTAACATTTATTTTGCACTTATTACATGCCAAAGATTATTCTAAGTACTTTATGCCGAATCTCCACAACCATTCCATAAGGTTGGGAACATCATTACCCTTCTCTTACAGAGGAGGAAACCAAGGTCTAAGGAAATACAGCATCTTGCATAAGCTGGTAAGTAGTAAAGCCAGACTTTGGACCCACGAAGTAAGATTTCAAAACCAGCCTTCTTAATTCCCCAGTCTAATTAGTTCTGCTTCATTACCTTGGGTGAGTTATTAAAAGTGTAGGGTTTGTGTGCAAGTGTCTAGTTTTAGTTTTTTTTCCCCTTCCTTAAAAAGAGAGGGATGGGCAGAGGAGCCACTCAGGGTTCACAGCGGCCTGGACCCAAGGCCAGGTTTCTTCCGCCCATCTTCGCAACACAGGAAAACAAACAACTCCTCTGAAAGCATCAGAGAAATCTGACATGCCTGCTCTGTGTTTCACAGGCGGAGGAATTGCAGCATTGCAGCCATGGCTATAAATATCAGAGTTAATGAGGGAGGACTCCTGGAGACCTAAATGAATCCATTTTATGGGTTTGTCATACATCAGGTTAATATGATTCTGACAAATAATTATATTGAAAACTGGACAGGGACTGAGAATGTTATTATTCCTTTTGAACGTACAGCAGAGTCGTCTGGCCAATTAAAGGTGATGACGCCAACACCGAAGTACGGAGCAAAATGACAACAATTTGTGGCTTGTAGACAAAAGAGCTTGCAGCCTGCACTGGCCCTGGCACAGGCAACACAATTGCCATCATCTGACTCCTTAGTGAGCAGAGCAGCTCCTTCATGTCACTTATTGCACAGTTAGACCCCATATGGACACAGGGAGAGGGGGATAAAGGCAGAATGGACTACTAATATGGGTTTTCTATTTATTTATTTATTTATTTTTGAGACAGAGTCTCACTCTGTTGCCTGGGCTAGAGTGCCGTGATGTCAGCCTAGCTCACAGCAACCTCAAACTCCTGGGCTCAAGCGATCCTCCTGCCTCAGCCTCCTGAGTAGCTGGGACTACAGGCACGAGCCACTGTGCCTGGCTAATTTTTTTCTATATGTATTTTTAGTTGTCCAGCTAATTTCTTTCTATTTCTTTAGTAGAGACGGAGTCTCGCTCTTGCTCAGGCTGGTCTCACACTTCTGAGCTCAAAGGACACACCCACCTCTGCCTCCCAGAGTGCTAGGATTACAGGCGTGAGCCACCGTGCCTGGCCCTCTCTCTTTATTTTTTAAACATTGACTCTAAGATTTTCACATGGAAGGACATATATATTGGGTGATCTCTGAGTACAGGTCTTCAGTTTCAATATGTCAAATCATGATGGTAGCTTCTTGTTTGGCTAGAAGGGTGGCTTACTCTCTCTTGGGTTAATTACAGTGGACTCTTACAGGAAAGGGCTTCTTACTGAAGAAAAAAATTTAAAAAGATACTCCATGGCTATGACATTTGCCATCGCCTAACCGGGTTGACCTGAAGTCCTGGAGCTGTGTTCTGGTCTGGAGAGCTGGGACACCCAAGAAGGCTGGCCCCAAGGAAGACATTCCAGTTCATGGGCCTTTCCTCAGCCACCGAGGGCTCCACTCTAGCACTGCAGGTTGTTCACTGCACAAGGGCATGTTCCCCAGGGGCTGCAGAGGGGCTTAAAGTCAGGCCTTGATCTGCTCACCCAGCCTGGCCGCCTGGAGGAATTTTTTTTTTTTTTTTTTTAGACAGAGTCTCACTCTGTAGCCCGGGCTGTAGAGTGTCGTGACGTCAACCTAGCTCACAGCAACCTCAAACTCCTGGGCTCAAGCAATCCTTCTGCCTCAGCCTCCCAAGTACCTGGGACTACAGGCATGCACCACCATGCCCAGCTAATTTTTTCTATATATTTTTAGTTGGCAAATTAATTTCTTTCTATTTATAGTAGAGACAGGGTCTCGCTCTTGCTCAGGCTGGTCTTGAACTCCTGACCTTGAGCGATCCACCCGCCTTGGCCTCCCAGAGTGCAAGGAGGCATTTTTTAATGTGCACAGGGCTCTATGTGAGTTAGTAGCAGTTCTCAGCTCTTCCAGCACCGTCAAGGACCCGCTGCTTGGGCTACAAGAGCAACTGAAAGGCACAGCTCTTATTTGTCTTCCGAATGTTCCCAAGCAACTGCCATGGTCCTCCATCTTCTCCTGCCTTACTGTGCTGTCTCCTCTTACAGGGCATAAGGAGAGTGAGGAATGCGACAGAGTTAGGACTACACTGAGAACAAAATCCCATCTGGCCTTGACTCTGTTGGCACTGCTTCTTTCCATCATTAAGATCCTTTCCTCACTATCCCCCGCCTCCCCGTATCAACCCTCCCCTCCCCAGTGGTTTTGCAGCCAGGACTGCAAGTGAGACGCTTCTTCCGCTGCCCACACCAAAGCCCTCTTCTCACAACCCAAGTCGATCTGAGCCTTGAGCAACGTGAAACTTAGGGAAATCGCTTTAGCAGGAAGGCAACTCAGATGCTGTTTGTCACCAATCAATTGATCAATCAATCAAAGCTTACAGTACAGACTTCAAAAATTGTTTTTTTTAATAATATCCTCTAAAGAAGCTCCATACTAAATTGCTTAGCTAAATTCTCACTAAGATAAGTGCGGTGACTTCCAAGAGAAAACAAACCTGAATGTGGCCAGGGGGAAAACTCTCAGTTCTCGAGGACAGCTGCTCTCTCCTCCCTCCCATCCAAAAAGTTGCCAATAGTGTGGGACTCTCTCCAGGTCACTGAGTACTGACCTGTTGACCCGCTGTCAGGGACCCCTGTCCCCGTGTGGCAGGCCCTTGTCTTGAGAAGATCATCCCAGAAAACAGAGAAAGGCCCAACTGAAGCTCAGCTCTCAAACCCAGTATTTGGAAAAAATATCTTCCTTTTTCTCTTTCCCAGTTTCAAGAAAAGATAACGCCATATATTTTCCTAAAGGGCAGATACACAGCATAAGATAAGATCATTTTTTTTCCAGCTGAGCCTCCCGCTGGGTTCCCCAGCCAACTTTCTGCAGCTCATAAAATAAACACAATTCCCATTCATCCCCCCAGCTCCAGATCCATCATTACTTGGCTGTGGACAAGTGGGCAGGTGGTGCCACACAACAGGGCTTGGATGAGCTCTTTTTTCCTTCCTGAACGGAAGGAGTAGGATTAACACAAAATCTTTTCTATTAGTGAATGACAGGGCAGACAACTGGGAAGTTAGTGCAAATTTCATCCTGGAGAAAAGGATGGAGGTGGTTATCAGAAAAGGCTGGCCGTCTCCATGAAGACAAGTCTTGAATCTTCCATACTGACGCCGCCACCTCATGCATGGTCCAGGCTGGCTCTGTTAGACGGAGATGGGCCACTATGTATATGTGGGCTGTGAGGGCATGACGGGGTGCGGATGGGGGCTGGATGGGTAATAATGTGAGTGCATCAATGGTGGCCTCTGATTGCAAATATGAAGACCTACTGTGAAGCATTACTTACTTTTGGTATTGTTTCCTTTTAAATATTGAAAATTTAGGGGACTTCAATGAAGTAGCCCCAGGAAAGGGAAGGCACACAAACAGATATGGATTTTCTGGAAAGTTAATAGAGCTTAAATTCCCTCACTTGCGTGGGCCTCTGTGAGCACAGAGGGTTGTTGGGAGTTGTAGAATGTTCTAGGTGGGAAGGGGAAGCCAGGCTGTAAATAGAAAGTATTTCTGTACAAACACACACTGATTTCAAAGCTGCTGGAGCTTTCCTATATAAGGACACACACATGGAGCTGCTGGGTCTTTGAGCAGCTAAGAGGGGTCCAGAAAGTGGTAGTGCCTGAGCAGTGGCCCTGGTTCTGTGGCATCTGTGGGCCCTGAGGCACAGTCTGGACCGGGAAGGGAACAAAGGATGGCTGAAGGCTGCTCTGCAGGTAGATGTCTAGAGCTAAGGTTCCCACTGGAAGTGTTAGCTGTGCAGTTAGTGTTGCTGTTGGAAAGGGTGTATCCTCCTCAGTGCGATTCGGAACTTTTTGTCTCTGATAATTGATGATTGTTGCAAGGTCTTCTCTGCACGTGAAAGTAGGATGCATTGACTCAATGATTACCTATTGGATGACCTTGCAAAGTGAGGACACAATTTGTGCCTCACCCTGTGGGGGACACCACAAATAGCCTTTGACTTGGAATGCCAACATTCATCCTGAAGTATCCTAGAAGTCCTTATTCCCACTATGTCCTGGGGCAAGGATGGGATAGATCCTAGGCCAGGATAATCCTTCTAGCTGGGGAGCAGATTTCCTTACAGCAGATCTATATATAAGACTGTTAAGTCAGAATTTCTGAAGGGTATGGGATTTTCTCTTACTTGCAAGCTAATAAATTATTGGACCATAGTTTTATTTATATGTGTGTACATAGGTACACTTTTTTTCTTTATATATGTATATACACATATGTAACAGATATATATGCACATACACACAGAGAGACACACATATACAGAAAGTAGGAGATCTCTGGGTCAGAGACAGAGACCATTTATTACTCTCAGCAAAATGATCAGGTCAGAGCAATATCCCCCACAGGGCTATCCAATGAGGGCCAAATAGCGGCTATAGGCACAATGGGGTACCTTCTTGGAGAGGAACCCCGCAATTAGGAAACTCGGATCCTATGTAGGGCAGCTAGTGACCTGCACAGCATTCCCTCTGGAGAGACAAAAGCATTATCTTTACTCTGAAAGATAATCACTTTGGGTAGAAGAAGGGGAATTTTTATCTTTATTACTTTTGATGGTTTCTAGGGAGGGAGATGTTACTGTCCTGGAATATCTCCTTCTACAATCTTTCTTAATTTGGCTGTAAATGTCTTTGTTCAGAGGACCCTGATTTTGAGGAAATGTAAAATATTCACAGAGAATTATCTTGCCCCCAAAACATGTAGGTAAAATGAAATCTCCCTTCCCCAATAAAAATCCCTTTAGTTATACACAACCCTTCATGCACATTTTATGTAACTCTACCACCCCATATAGTAGCATTTTGTAGACTAGAGGTAAGGGTGGCAAAGGGAAGTGTGGCTAACTTCCACAGTCATCCCTCTGTTATTGACCATATGTGGAAGCAGAATTCTATTAAGGGATACTGGAGTCCAGGTGTTCAAGGCTGTAACCATCAGTAACAGGTGTGGTGATGTGAGGAATGGGAAAAAGAACACATAGTGTGAAGGAACACCTGCCCAGGGAATAGCTCAATGGAAGATATGACATAAACTCCTTTTTCAAGTACCCTAGAAGAATAGGACTCTTGAAGCAGAGAAGTCTTACTTGAAGTACCAGGGTGCACTTGTTTGCTCCCAGGTGTAACTGACTCCCTGAGTTCTTCTCCTTGGCCTAGAGAGAGAGGCTGTATCAGTCTCAATAAGAAGAAGTCCAGTCCTTGAAAATAGCGGCTGGTTCTTTGAACCAAGATGCTTTTGACTTATCTGGACTCTGTTCTTTTGCTAACAACCATCTCCCTGGGCTTTCATAAAAGGTAGACAGAAGGCTGGTTTCTCCCTAAGGTGTGGAGGAACTCCACCCCAAGAATAAACCCTTTCTTAACCACACAGCAGAGTAGTTCATCTGCACCCACCAGTCGCACTGTGTGCCGACCTTCCCTGGCTGATCCTGCCAAGACCCCCATATTTCCAAGCTGCTGTCCTGTTTCCCAGTCTCCACCCCACAGCCCACCCACCTCTTCCCTTCTCCCTCTGCCCAAGCTGGAGATTGATGATCTAAATCCCTGTTCCCAACCGTGAGAGTAAAATAACATCATGAAGTATAAAGACGGGGCTACTTTGAGCTTGAACTGTATGAAATTATTTTCTCATAGGTCAAAAAACAGTTAAATATTGGCAATTTCAGATGGTCCACCTAATGGTTCTTCCTGCCTGAGGAGGCGATATGAGGTGCAAATCAATTGCCCAAGTCAACTAGATTCATTGGAAGCCCTTGATTCCAACTGCTGCAAACAACTGCATGGTTCTCAAGTGTGTATCTCCAATTCCAACTTCTCTTCCGACCTGCCAGACATCCTCATTTGTATGTGGCAAACGTACCTCAAATCGGGTATGTCCAAATGACATCACTCTTCCCCACCTTGGACTTGTTCATTCTATATCCTAAGTCAAATGGCTCCACTGTCTGCCTAAAGTTCACCAAATTCTACCCATAGAACATTCTTGATTGTTTTCTCCTTAATCCTCCATCTCCAGTTGGCACGTGTTAATAATATGCACCAACATACACATATGTTAATAATATCTCCTTAATGGTGTTTAATCTAGTTCCTTCATTCCTACTGACCTCTTCTAAACTGTCATAATTTCTTACTTGCATTCTAGCAACCACCTCCTAATTGTTTTGTCTGCCTCCAATTTTCTCACAACTCCAAAGCATATGGAATCCTTCAACCAGAGAAATAGTAATAGTTTTGAAATACAAATCTGATTATGTTCTTTTTCTTCTGTGTCTCCTATTTCCTTTCGGATAAATTCCTCACCCCTAAAGACCCATAAGATTTTGTATCTCATGGTTCTCGAAGGAGGGTGGGATTTAGCAGCAGCATCTCTTTAAGGGTTGTTTTGGGGTTTTGTTGACCAGGATGTTACTGACATTTAGTGGGCAAGAAAGAGCCAGAGACACTAAACATCTAGAATGGAAGATGCAGTCCTGCTCAATGAAGAATTGTCCCATCCAAAAAACCAACAGATTATAAGTTGAAATACATTGGTTGGCTCCTGGTTTCTGATTTCCAGCTACGCAAACTCCTTCACCTCATGCTGGAACCATCTTGAACTTTTCAGTTCCTAGAGGTACTTACTACCTTACGCCTCTGTCTTCGCTTCCCCTCCCCACGTCACCGCACACTCCCCCATACCAGCCCCACCCACCAACTTCTTAATTTGCTAACTTCTTCCAACTCATCCTTCAAGACTCGGCTCAAATGTTTCAAGACTGGGCCTTCCTCTTTTTCCTCCTTGTTCTCCCCTCTCCAGCCGGGGGCTTGAATCTGGGTTTCCAAAGCATCCTACACTTACCTCTCTACTCCTGCGTTTAAAGTGTCTCTTCATGTGTATCTCCCACTCAGTGGTGAGCCCTGCGGAGCAACACAGGGTGGCCAGTTTCTGTATTCCTAGCACAGAACTAATACATAATACCTTCTCAAAGGGTTTTTAAAACTATAGAATATCTTCAATGCTTTGTTATGATTTTTTAATTCTGAAAAGTAACACATCTACTTGGTAAAAATTCAAACAGTACAAGAAGAAGAACCATGTAGCATAGTGGATATGATTACCTGAGTTTGGGTCCAGGGTTCGCTGCTTAACTTTGTGATGTGCCTCCATTTCCACATCTGCAAAAGGCGGGGACAGAGGCACTAATGCACAGTGATGGAGTGCAAGTGCTTTAGCAGCTGAGCTCAAGTCCCAGTGATGCTACCTACTAGCTGTGTGACCTTGGGCAAGTTATTTGCCATCTCTGTGCCTCAGTTTATATAAAGGTAAACTAAAGGATAAACTAAAGTTTATGCAAAGGTAAGCTAAAATCTGTCTTGTAGGTTTTTGGATGATTAAATGAGATGATACACACCAAATACTTAGAACACTGCCTGGTACAGGGCAAGTGCTCAATAAATATTAATTAATATTATTATCAATAATAACAAGAGTATTATAAGGCAGGATACATTAAAGACACTAGCTTCCTTTATCAATGACAACCATTATTAATATTTTTAGATATTACTCCAGAAATGTTATATACATACCCAATGACATATTTATCAGTTATTAAGTACAAAGGAGAGCAGATTATGCATATTTTACTTTTTCTCATTTAATAATACACTTAGAGACCTTTGCCTAATAGCACATGTAGCTCTAAACTCATCATTTTAATGGCTTCATTGTAATGGCAATACCATGATTTATTTGCTAGTTTTATAATTTTTTAGGCAGCCCCATCCCCACTGTTTGTGATTATTTCCAGTTGTTTGCCATTGCAGTAAAGTTTGTTATTGAATGAGTACATTAATCACAGATACCACCCTATCCCTTGGTAAAAAGAGAGCCTCAATTTTCTCTGCAAAACCTTCAGGCTTCTCAGTGGTCTACATTGCCCAGTGCTGATGGAACAGAGATGCAAATGACCTGGGGTCATCTTCTCTCTACTCTTTCAAGGTCTTTCCTTGATCTTTCAAGGTCTTTCTGCCAAGACAGTGCTCCAGGAGCCACAGGCCTTATAGCATGTGGGATCTGTACAGCCTGGATTCTCATCAGTAAATACTTCAGATACCTATTTACTCTACAGGGAGGAACAATGTGGAACTATGAGCTCAGAGATGTCTGCAGGAGGCAGAGAGACATGCTCCTTCACCTTCCCAGAAGGGGGAAATGATTCATAACTGTCAGAAATCTGATAAAAATTCTACAAGTATACGAAATTAGTTATATAAATTATAAGACATAACTCATGTTTCTGTTTGTTCTGTGACAACTAAAAAAATGGGTAATTTTTCATTAATATAGAAAATAAGTACGAATCACAGTAATACCCATGTAGTTGCTCCCATCCCCTCCTTCCCTGGCAAACATCATGTGCACCTTGTGCCAATGGCGGAATGCAATATTGGAAGTGGAGGAGGCTGGAGGGGGTGGAAGGTAGGAAGAAAGAACCCAGATGGAAGAGGTGGGAAAATGTCAGAGAGAAATTTCCCTTGTGTCCCAATTTGCCTGGAGCTGCTTCTGCCTGAAGCTCTGCAAGAGACACGTTCAGAAAGGAGGCCAAAAAGAAAAAAAAATTTTAACTCCTTTGTGAGGCTTTCCAGGGGTAGACATTTCTGAAAAGCTGATTGTGTTTCTTCCCAGTAGTGCAGGTCCACAGTCTAATCAGCACAAAGACTGAGATGATAAACCCACAACACAAAAATTCTGGGATCTGGGCTTCTTTTCAGAGGAAAATAATGCGATTTCACTCTGGATAATTTGTTCATCATGGCCCTGTGTTTTACTGTCATCGGTGAAACAAAGGCAGGAATCAGCATCAATGTCTATAATCTGGGGATACCACCAAGACGTCCTGTATTTGCCCTGAAGGAGCATTCATCATTCGGTTGTATTTTGTAAACAAGTAGCCATTTTTCAGATAGGTGATTTTTCTTACTTTGATTCACCCTAATACTCCATTTCTGCACAATCAGTCAGATTGGCCGAGCAGAAAGGCTAGCCTGCTCATCAGGGTCTGGAAATGCCAGATGTACTGTTCTAAAGCCTGGACTGCTTTTCCCTGAACCCGGCCAGGCTTTCACCCAGACAGTCCTGCTCGGGGAGCGCTTCAGGTGCTGCACCTGGGCTGCCAGCTCTCTGGGCTGCAAGTGGCCTGGACCTCGTGCTGGACTGTGAAGACCAGAACTTTCCCACTCACCCCGCCACCCTGCAAGGAGCCGCATGGAGCCCTGGGAAGAGCATGGATTTTAGAGACAGTTTCTAGCAACATTCCTTACTAGTTCTGTGACTTCACTTCTCATAGCTAGCATGCAGTACACGTTAGCTGTTATTGTTAACATTTGGGAATGACCATATGCCACCAGCATTAAGGCACTATTGTCCTCTAGTCCCTTGCTATTTATTCATAATGCAGCCATAGATCTGCTGTTTTGGCATCACCGTGAGCTTGTTAGAAATGCAGGCTCTCAGGCCCCAGCCCAGAACCACTGAATCAGAATCTGCATTTTAGCAAAATCCTAGGAGGTTCCTACACACATTAACATCTGGGAGGCTCTGCGGTCTAGTCAACACTTCCTGGCTTGGTGAAAGGGCCGACCCACCCACCTGCTATGCTTTATTCAAAGGACAATCTTTCCTAGTGTCCTCCTTGTGTTGAACATTTTTCCTACAACCCAGATCTAGGCACATGGCCAAAGCAAATATGAATTCATTTAAAGGAAGCAATGGGACAGAATATTTGACATCGTGCTTGCTACGTTAAACATGGCTACGTTTAACTCTGATTTCATAACTGTTTTGCTTTCCTATTTCTGAAAAATGTGGAGAATTATTTTAAAACAGTTGCCTCTCCAGCCCCTTTTATTCTGGTCAGAGGTAAGTGTGGTGTGTGATACGTACACGTATGTATATTGGTTTCCATTCACAGTTCCTGGCTCCTAACACCCACAGCCCTTCTTACAGCCTTTGGTTATAAGGTTGGGTGTGTTAGGCCTCAGGAAACAGACTCTCTCTGACCTTCATCTGCCCCACGGTAAGACTCTAATGTTCCCCCACCTTTCTGATCCTGGGTCCTAAGATCCTCATTCCATAGAGGGTGCCACTCCATACCCTGAAGGTTGATCACATTTCAACATGGTTGTCCATAAAAACCCAAGAGGACTGGGTTCAGCTGGAGATAGCTGAACACGAAAAGGTTCCTGGAGGGTGATGCACACAGGGAGGGCATGGAAGCTCCATGCCCTTGCTCATACCTCACCCGATGCATCTCTTCATCTGTATCCTTTGTAATTTCCTTTACAATAAACTGGTAAATGTGTTTCCCCAGGTACTGCGAGCTACTCCAGCAAATTAATCAAACCCAAACAGGGGCTTATGGGAACCCCAACTTGAAGCCAGTCAGTAGAAGTTCCAGAGGCCTGGACTTGCGACTGGTGTCTGAAGTTAGGGGGCAGTTTTGGGGACTGAGCCTGCCTAGAAGGGATCTGTGGGATCTGACTCGACCTACAGTTAGATAGTGTCGGAATTGAGTTAGAGGACACCTAGCCAGTGTCTGCTGCTTGGTGTATGGGGAAAAACCTCCACATTTGGTCACAGAAGTCTGCTTCTGTGTTGCTGATTGTTATGGTATAACAGCACAGGAAAAACCTATTTTTTGGAGTTTTTCCCAAAGTGGTGAGGCTATATGGTGGCATTTTAGAAACTTCTCTGCCAAAGCCTTTGTTTTAAGGAGAAAAAGTTTCTCTAGCGGATGTGCCATGGGAATCTGCCCCTGTCCCGACTTGCTTCTGGAGATCAGTCCCTGCACTGATGGAGCTGGTCCAGGTGGCAAGTGGATGCCACAGGCTCTGCCTCTTAAATGTCCCTTTCTTTCAGCTGCATGTGCAGGACACCAGGCTGTTTGCAGCAGCGATTTCTGAATGTGACTTGCAGTGCGTACTTGCCAGAGAGCAGCAACTTCATCAGCACTGACTGAATTAGAGGCAGAGACAGCAGCTGCTGCTAACACCCTGGTTTCCTGGTCCCAGGCCTCTGGTTACCACATGTGACACCACAGAGACCCTGTTTAGAAACAATAATGCTTCCTGAACTGTGAGCTGTGACTCTAAGTGTTTGTGCAAAGAGAGCGCAGCTCACATTCATTTTTTGTAATGATTTTCTATTTTTCCAACTTGCTATTCTAAAAAATATATAGAATTTATGTATTTTTTAGAGGGGGGGGTTGGGAGAGCCCAATAGATACCCTGTAGGAAACAGGTGTCACTTTTAAAAGAGGACCATTTCCAGAGGTGGGGACAGGCTGAAGGTTGGAGAAGAACGCTGGGACCAGCAACAGGGGGCACTTAGGGCTGAAGGGGCAGGGGAGGGGACCGATAACTAACCCTAAAGGAGCTGTGATGGTGAGCTTGGTCCCTGAGCTGGAGCGAGAAGAAGGGCACAGCAACCACCAAACCGCAGCTGCTGGGGAGGAAGCTCCCACGGGCCCCACCCACCAGCCTCCTGCCCGAGCTCCCATGGGCCAAACCCAACCAGAGGCCAGAGGGCAAGTCGCAGGGGTCAACCTCTGGGGCACAGAGTGGGGTGGAGGAGCGTGTGGAGTGGATCAGAACAGCGAGTGGAAGGACACAGACACAGAGTTCACAGCGAGAGGAGGGTTCACGTTCTGACTCTGCTCAGAGCCGGTGCCACGGGCCTACGCTCCATGCAGTTGCAGAGGGCCTGGACGTAGAATGTCCCCATGCTTGGGTTAATGTTCTTCTGTAGAGTCCTGAAATTCTGGATAACGTTTGAACAGGGACCTCACCTTTCTCTTTTGCACTCGGCCTCACAATTTACAGAGCCAGTCCTAAGTCTATTTTTATGACTCCGTGATCTCAGCAAGTAATTTTACCTCCTCTGACTTTGTTTCCTCATCTGTAAAATGAACTTAGTAATATTTTCCTCTCGGGGTTGGAGAGTAAATGAGATTTGTATGCAAAGGGCCTGCTCCACAGACAGAAGTGAGCCATCAACAAAGACAGTCTGCCCCATGGGCACTTCCTCCCTCTTTCCCAGGAGATGGACCTTAACAGCTCTGAGCAGCCAGTGGAGGAAAGAGCGTGTCTGAAATACAAGAAACGAAATGACTGGGTGACCCAGCTGAGCATCATCCTGGTCTGATCACCCTCACGAGCTACTCAGAAGGGAAGTGGCGAGGAAAGGAGGGCCACTAGTCACTCAGAGACTGTAAGCAAAGACCTTAAAAGCCTCTCGTTCTCTCGTTTGATTTCTGAGGAAACTGAGGCCCATAAATATCAAAAACCGTGCCCAAGGTCATGGACATAATAAGTGCAGAGCTTGACCTCACCCCAGGACCTCTGGGGCCAAGTCCTGTAAGCTTGGCACTAACTATATATTCACTCTCACGTTGGAAATTAGATGTGGTTTGACTTAAATATAAGGCTTGGGAATTATCATCAGTTCGTTACAGCACAAACCGTCCTTTTTCAATTTGCCTTTTCTCCTCTCTGCTCCCCACCAACAAATCCCCTCACTCTTCCCTCCTCTGCACTTCCAGCTCAAAGAAACTCAGGCTTTTATTTCCTTAGGGGGACGTACTAGCAGCAGGGGCCTAGTGGGACTCTGTGGTGAAGCCACAGCCACAGTGAGAGCAGGGTGCCCTGAACACACCACAGCGCTTCACAGAAACTGCATGAAAATTTCATTTTCTTCACACAGTGTCTGTCTGGGCTTTCAAATGTTCGCTGCTCTGTGAGCCTCGTTAGAGTGAAATAATTCTGTTCTTATTGACTCATAGATTTTCTGCCTGCATGTATACCTAAAGGCTTTTTGCAGTGCTCTTCAGGGTATTTTTTTAGATGCAAAATCATCTCACACCCCTCAGCAAGCTTTAATCCTGTGAGGACGGTCTGTTTCTCCTGGCAACATGGAGGCTACTAGATGAACAGGGGTCAGCTGAGTAGTTTGAAGAGAAGCCTTGGTAATCTGTTGAACAAAGCTGAGAATTCTCTGAAGAATGTTTAGCAAAGATACTAAAGTATCTTTTGTGAAGTGAATTGGAACGGTTTTGTTCACAGGGTCTGCCTTGCCTTTGGGTTCAAAGAATGTTCAGCCCTAGAAAAGAACATCAATGTCTTCCCTGAAAATTAAACACACACACACACACACACACACAAGTTGTCTTTTCTGCCTGTACTGAACATTGCTTAACTATAGAAAAGTTCATCAAGCCTGAAAATATGTATCTTTGAGTTCAATTCAAAGCAAGTGCTACATTGGAATGAAGATATTGTATCTTCTGTCTTTGATGAAATGAACTGTCAAGGATTTTGCTTCAGAAAGACCAACAAAAGACCGAAACGATTCTGCAGAGTCGGGTCTCAGAGTCTGGCTGTGCCGGGAGTCAGGGGCCTGTGTCTCGGGGGTTCTCAGCTTTATCACCAACCCACATTTGTGACCTCAAGCGAGGCACTTAAGCTCTTTGTACCTTTATTCCTCCATTTGGAAATTAGGGATAATACTTGCCGCCTACTTAACCTCAAAGGGATCTGTGAGGATTAGGCAATTAAAGTTTGCCAAATGCTTGGGAATCAATGGAGGGGAAAATCTATATGAATATGAAGAATTATTGTTGGTCCTGCCTGACTTCGTCTTCTCTCTCCTCTCCTGTTTCCACTCTTGCTCATTCAAAGGATTGCTGTCCTGGGAGACTCAATGAGCATTACTCGTGGTTTTACTTTTGCCTGCTATTGTGAAAAATGCTCATCTCCTCTTATTAAATGATTTGTTTGAAACTGGTCCTTTGTATAGCATCAGGGGGAGGTTTCCAAACCAAAGCGTCCTCGACTGTGTGTCAGTGAGGCACAGAGGAAAGGTTTCCTCTGGGTTTACCTTTAGCATCCTGTAGAGAGGAGAAAACAGCCGTTTTAACATAAAATAGGAAGTATAATTTGTAGATATTTGCCCATTAGGGATTCAAAGCAAGTGAAGTATAAAAACAAAGTCAATTTAGAGCCCTTGCTACAACCCTTAAAGAAATTTCCCTTTTAAGCAAAACAATGGTAACGCTTATAATTCATAAACCTTACCCCTGTGGTCGTTACAGCCACCTATAAAATACATATAACATAACTTTGTCATATTACACTTGTTACATAGGTGAGAAAATTGAAGTGCAGAAAGGTTTGGTGCTTTGCTCAAGGTAACTTAGCTAACTAACAAGTGGCAGCTAAGTGGCAAATCTTCTGGTTCCAAAGGCAGTGGATTTTTCCTACTACACCTTGCCTCCATCCTATGACTGTGGCCCAAATGATGATAAAGGTCCAAACCTTGTTGAGTTGGTATTCTCTGCTTTACTTCACAGACCATTTGGACTTGTGCACTGTACCTAGTGTGATGGGAGAACCTCCTGGAAAGCCTAGAACAGCGGACTGCCCTTTCCAAGACCACTGTGCATGTGCTGTGGACCTTGTAATGCCAAATGCTCGGAATTGCCTAAGGGAAGCTGGGGAGTCAGGAACCGGCATTCTTACTGGAACGGCATTTGTCTCCCAGCGTGGCGGTTCTCTAATTCTGCCTGTGCGGTTGCTCTGCTATGTCTAGAATGGGAACATCTGGTGGCCCAAATGCAGAGATGGACAATAGTTTTCATCTTGTGGACCCACATCATGGATGTCATGTTGTGCCAACCAGATCCCTCTTTTAGGACCAAAGCTCTCCTTTCCGCAGGTTCTGTGGTGCTCACTGCTGAGTTCCTTCCTAGGAACTGGCAATAGCCAAACAGTTGTCTCCATCGAGATCACCCTCCCTCCCTGGTAGCAGGATGTTTGACTGGAGGCGAAGTGATTTGTAAAAGTCCAACACCTCTGCCTCAAGGAAGTACAACTCTGAGGGACCATCTCTTCTCCAGAAGTCCTCGTTAGCTTGTTTGAGGCCTTTGTTGTGATTGTATTACAGTTCAGTTTCTTATTGGGCTCAGCCCTTTCCTCTGATCTCTTATAGTTATTCTTCCCAAGAGTGTGCTCCCAATAAACCTCCTGCACACAGCTCTAAGAATATCAGAGTTTGTTCCCTGGAGAATCTGACTTGCCACAGATGGTACCACAAATGGCCCGAGAAAGCAGACTTTGGCCAGCTGGGAATGATGACTCCATCATTGATGGGAGATGAAGCATGAATAACCCTTAGGTGTGTACTTGCAATACAAGCGTTAAAATTTCACTAGTGGTAAACTGGGATAGGATACTGGTGGAAGTAAATGCAACAGGGAGTGCAATATTTCTGGCATCTGAGAGTTTTGTGGTAAATGAAATTGTGAGGACTTTGGAATTAGATGATTTCTTAGGGAACATCTATGCATTAGAGAGAGTCGATGAAAAGCTGAAGGCAACTAACCACCAATGTGAACTAAGAGTGGAAGCCAGAGCACCTCCTTGGCAGTATTTCAAGACTCTCAAGACAGCAGGAAGACAGAAAAAGCAGAATGTCAGTACCAGGATCTAAGGTTGAAATCTCAACTTGATGGGTTGGCTACACCAAGGTCACAGCCCTGTTTGGGACGGAATGGGACCCTGAGACTCAGGCTGAGGAATCTAAAATCTCAAATTCTGCTGGAATCTCTGGTACTAGAGAAAAAGTCCCATTTCTTTCTGTTAAAAGCTATGCTATTAATGTATAAGAAGCTTTGAGCTTCCTGTGCTAGAAGATGTTGCAGAAACCCCTGCCTTGCAAGATGACATGCATCACTGGGAATCTACTGAACCTCCCCTGCTAATTACCAGAGGAATAACTTAGGGTCAAGCCACAACATAACCCAGCTGGGGAAGTGCTGGAATTGCAAAGCAAGGAAAGGGATTGCACATCTAAGGAGCTGAAGGCCCTAGCCAACATTTCCCGCAAGAGCCAGCAGCATACAAATGCACTGGATTCTTGGAAGTGCTGGATTAAGGGCAGTGAAATATAATGCTGGATAAAGGATAGTTTATTATTGGAACACTTGCCCTTGATATAGGATTTCAGACCCTGGCAGGAACCTCAAGAGAGACACCAACATTGTTGGGGCAAACAAGGTAGGGAGGGATGGAAAGGCTCAGGAAAATGAGCGTATTGAAGTGGATATATTTTGCAATGTCAGAAAACCTGTTAGCTGATTATGTTCTGTGAGAGAGTTCAGAGGACATTCCATTTGCCAAAGCAAAATGGGGTGTGCTGAGCACACCAGCTTTGTTAAGAATCTCAGTGGTGGCTGACCTCTGTAGACCAGGACTGATTTTGGAAGATGCTATTGCAGAACTGGCTTTCAGATAGCAAAGCACTGATAGATGCCTTAAAAAAATAGAGGCTAGGCAGTAGCACTTAACTATCAAAAGCAAGGTGAGCTCAATTATTGTAAAGTGTGGCCAGGCGGGGGAGAATGGTATGACTCACATAGTGCTATAGAGATAGTTAATAGAAAACAGCGTTTCCAGGGTCAGGAAAGAATGAGCAGGCAACAAGGTGATTTCTCAATCTATATAACAAAAAGAAAGAAAAGCTGAGGGCTGATGCCCCAATAAAATGTCACAATTTCTTGCTCAGTTTCTGGACCTGATCCTGTTCTCAACCCAGAGCCCAGTGACTGAAGGCAAGGCTATGTCTCATGAGAAAGAGACCTTGCAAAATCATGGCAAGTATTTATTCTAAATATTCTCCCAGTCCTTCTCCAAAAGGACCAACAATCAACTACTTAGGTAGCTGTGTACTGGGGAAAGGGAAATACTCAAGCATTTCAAGAACTGGATGTTAACATTGATAACTGGGGGCCCAAAGCCTCATCAAGCACACACACACCTCTGTTTTAAAGGGTGCAAATGAGACACACTTAATAAATGGAACCTTATATAAAAATTGACTCACAGTATATCAAGTGAGCATATGATCCCAACCAGTGGTCATTTCCCTAGTCTCTGAATGCATAATTAGAATAAGAAATTGACAGAACCTCTATATGGGTTTCTTGGCCAGTCAGATAAGAATTATCATCACAGGAAATGACAAATGGAAGCTTCTTATACTTCCCCCAACCCTGGACAGTTATTAATCAAAAACAATACTGCATCCTAGGGGAAATGACAGTGATTAGAGTCAATCTTGAAGACCTAAAGGGATACAAGGTTAGAAGCCACCGCCCTATTCTCATTTAATTTCTGATATCTACAAAAGCCATATGGCTCCTTCAGTATGACAGTGGGCTATGGTAAACTCACCCAAGCAGTAACCTCAATTGTTGCTGTTGTACAAAATGTAGTAACTTTGCTAAAGCAGGTTAACATGGTGTCTAGTACATGGTATATTGGATAGGCCCTGGCATAGGGCTGCTAAAGCCCTTGTAATTTCCTGAGCAATGGGAGTTCTAGGAGAATCTTTTGTTGTAATATTTGGTCTTTGACCCTGATTCCTGGGGTATAGGAGCTTCTTTTGCTCGATCAGGTGACTCTTGGTGGGCTCCTGTATAGACTTAAGGTGGAGTTACCAGGGAAAGGGACAGAGGCTGGAGGTTGAGATGATTACCACTGGTCAATGATGTAATCAATCATGCCTATGTAATGAAGCCTCCATAAAACCCCAAAAGGACAGGGTTCATGTGGGCATCCAGATAGCTGAACACATAGGAGTTCCCAGAGAATGATGCGCCCACAGGGGGCATGGAAGCTCCCCTTCTCCCATGCCTCACCCTGTGTATTCTTCCATTCAGCTGTTCATCTACAGCCTTTGTACTATCCTTTGTAAGAAACCAGTAGACATAAGTAGGTTTTTCCCCGAGTTCTGTGAGCCACTCTAGCAAATTAATTGAACCCAAGGAGACTGTCATGGGAACCC
>CAUYRT010044366.1:0-10375 GCA_963574885.1 Lepilemur ruficaudatus | reverse complement strand
GCCTGCCTTGATTTCTTAAGGGTAAATAAAATGCTAATCACAACATATGAAATAAGGAAATTAAAGCCTAGTTATTTAAGTTCATTTTGTTTCTATAAAGATTATGAAGGACTTATTATTTATTATTTTATTATTATTTATGTTTAGGTAGCCATAGGCCAAGGTTTTATGCTTAATGTTAGTTAAACCAACATAATATGGGGCTGATTTACTAAGTACCACATAAACTGAAGACACTGGTGAAAGCAAATTTAAGGCATCCTTGTAGGCGACAGCATCACCTCGTTACTATGCTTTTCATCTTTCTCCCTCATTTTCATGACACAGATTTACCTCAGTGAAAGTTGGATTTTATTTGCCAGAATGAAAAGCGCTCAGGCTGGAGCGAATCTGTTTTAGAACTTTGTTAAAGAAAAATGGAATGGTAAATATATAATAGATAAATACTAAAGGAACTCATTATTTCACCAGTTAGCTTTGACGTGTTTTGCTCTGCTGGTTGACTTCAAGAGGTTATTTTTCTTATTCATTTTAAACTTCCTTCTAAAACATAATTTCTTTTTTTTCTTTTTTAATGTAGGCAGTCTGCCAAATCTTAATAAATTTAGTGAGGTCTGACAAGTCTGTTTATATTTTTGTGAACTATAAAAATCAGGGCTTCCTGGAGTAGATATGAAAAGAGTGTAAGGTGTCATTTAGTTAATTTAAAACACATTATTGGACAGTTATTCTTGATCCTAATGGTATTATAATTAAATTTTATTCCAGTTGAAAAACAAAGATCCCTGGTTTTAAATTTGGATAAATGTTTCAAAGGCTTTTCTTTGTGATTTATGGATACTTTTGTTATAGTTGTTTTTATTTTCATGTTCCAAACAACTTTCTCTTGATGATATGTTTTTTTTCCTAATTACTGTGGATTTCAGTTTTAAAAAACAGCTAAAAATCCTACGACCAAATGTTTACCTGTTAATATTACATAATCAAATCATATGTAAATATATGAGCTGACATAACCTTATAAGCATCAGTTAAAGAATGGATCACATGGGAAAATAACACTTCAAAATTACTGCATTTATGAGGATTTATTATGTGGGAATGGTTTTACTACATCATTTTAATACTGCTATAAAATATATTTATGTACATTTTATATTTTATTGTTCCTAAATATCCACAAAGTACGTAAGAAAAGTTTCACAAGGCTGCCTGAAGAAGTGATACTGAGTGGGCACTGAGAGACCACAGCGCACAAAATGTGGAGAAAGAAAAATTGCATCTGGATAGAAACAGTATGCTTTGCTCCGCACAGTACCCACCTCAGGGGGTTGTTAAGAGGATTAAATGATATGGTGTTATATAAAGTTCTTTCCCAGTTTTGGATATATAATAGCCTGTCAATAGATGGTAGGTTCTACATTATACGAATTGAATCCGATTGATATCTCTGGCATTTTTAGTTGACAAATAGAGATAATCAGAGCTGCACTCTGCGTGGATTGGATCATGTTTATGGTGTTCTATTCTCCTATGGACCTGGTGGTTGAAAAGAGCATTTGAATATAAGTAAGAGCTGAGAATGAGTAGTTGAAAGGACTGGAGTGGGTGCATCCAATGAAGCAGTACACATATTTATGTAGTTGAGAGAGAGTAGCCTTATTTTCTTTGGCTCTGGGAAGCAGAATCACAACCAAGTGCATGAAAGTTATAAGGTGGTAGATGTCAGATCAATATGAAGGAGAATTTTCTAACAGTACAATGGCTCAATAAATAGAACTGCCTAAAATGATGGTGGAATGTCCTGTCTTTGAAGAAACAAGAGAGGATAAATAACTATTAATTGAAGGTGTTGTTAGCAGCAATGGGTAAACTCAAATTCTATAATAGAGTTAATGATTTATTTTAATATCCAAAAAACTTGTAACCATTAATAGTGTTCAGAAAAAAATAGAAAATAATATACACAGATGTATATGGGGAATAGGGCAGTCCTAAGTAATAATTGAGACAACTGACTTCTCCATGCTGCCACCTACACGACAGAGAAAAATCAGTTTTATTAATAATGCATAGATTTCTCCCTATTTTCCAACATTGAATTCAAGTTCAAGTTGGAGGAAAACACCTATATTTTGCCTCTAGACTGCTGTGTCATATTTTTCTCTTTTTTTTTTTTTCCAGAGGTTAATTGCATAGACTCCAGAAGCAGAATGTTTGGGCTTCAGTCTTAGATTTGCCATATACTAATGTTTTGGTCACCAAACACTAGGATAACCAAGGAAGAAAGGAAGAGAAATAAACTGAGTTCTACTTAGTTGAAAAAAAATCATAAGAAATGTAATACAAAGAATAGAAACACAAACTTTAAAAATACACGAAATAATTTTATATACATATATAAAATCTCTAGTGGCTCTACTCAGATTATTATTGTTAGGCTTGTTGGTAGAAGATAATTCCTTCTTTGGATGGGGACTGTGTCTACTATTTCTTTGAATGACCTCATATCTATTAGTACATTGGGCACTCAATGGTTATTAATGTCATTTCCCGGCAGGTGCAAGAATTGGAGTAGGTTCTAACATATGATTTATGTATGTAATAAGATGTGTAAATACAACAGTCATCCAAGCCATAGTAAATGGGCCAATAGGGTAAGGAGGGGGAGAATGAAAATACTTTCAATTGCCCACTTTACACCCACAGGTTCTAGAGGATGTGGCCAGGATTTTTAGCAAAAACCATCTGTTTGACAAACTTTGTGCAATTCCTATAGCTATTTTTTCTGCTCCTTTTAAATAAATTATTTGGCAATATTTTTGCACTGCTGCATCAATTTTTCAGTTACATTTTGCACAAAAACTTTGGATCTACATCCCAGAGGAGGCTCCGGGAAGCCTTAGGGTATCAGATAAACTTGGACTGGAGGATTGCCAGACAAATAAAAGAGTCTCCAACAAGGATCATACTAGTTGTAAAATCCTCCTTCCTAAGGAATCTGAATAGATAAAGGAAAAGACAGTTTTGCAACTTCCCTTTTCAAAGATACAGATCTGTGTCTTTCAAAACAGCACTATTGTTTGCTAATCTTCCTGCAAAGTCAAGTGTAATTTTTGTGCTTTCTCCTGATTACTTGAATAAACAGCACATTGCAAAATGTTTCTCTGAAAGAGCACAGGGCAAGGCAGAAACCACACTGAGGTTAAGATTGCCATTATAACCTATTCAATACAAATAGTTTCTTAAAAAATAAAACACAAAAGAAAACTTCCTTATTATATCAATCATTCAATCAAGCCTTCTTTTAATACTTACGAAATGCTAAGCATAGAAATAGGAAATTTGGAAAGATACAATGAAATGTAAGAATTAAAAAATACCTTTAAAAAATTTATAAAGTATTCAGAAAAGTAAGACATACTATGTATTAGGTATTTATTGCTGGTGTAACAAATTACTACAAACTTGATGGCTTAAAGTAACACAATAACATTATCATTGTTATTGTATTAAAACAGGTCTGAAGTCTAACATGAGTCTTGCTGGGATAAAAATCAAGGTGACAGCAGAGCTGTGTTCATTTCTGGAGGCTCTAGGGGACAATCTGTTTTCTGGCCTTTTTCAGTTTCTAGAGGCTGTCTGTATTTCTTACCTTTCTCCATCTTCAAAGTTGGCAACTTTGTGCTTCTCTGACCCTTCTTCAGGACTCACAGCTCACTCTGAATGTAGCCAGGAAAGGTTCTCTGATTTACTGGACTCATGTGATGAACATACCTGAATAACATAGGATAATCTCCTGTCTCAGAGTTCTTAACTTTTATCACATAAGCAAAGTCCCTTTTGCTATGAAACGCATGGTAATCCAGGGATTAGGACCTGGACATCTTTGATTCTGCCTACCACAACATATAAAATCACTGTGGTATTTTTAACACTTAGACAGTTCTCCATAAATGTTTTGAGTCAATGATTAAGTAGAAAGATGTATAAAACAATAAACATAGAAGAAAAGTGTTTTTAGGTTTATGGAAATAGACATCACTTGTACATAAATCTACATGACTTGGCTTTGGCTACAGTAATATCTAATTATTTCAAGTCAAAAGATTTAAAGATTTCAATTTAGAATTTATAAGCTGCTGGGAAATTTAGTGCATACCTGTAGCCTGGCTACTCAGGAGGCTGAAGCAGGAGCATGGCTTGAGCCCAGGAGTTTGATTCTGTAGTGTGCTATGGTTGTGCCTGTGAATAGCCACTACACCCCAGCCTGGGTGATGTAGCAAGAACTGACTCTAAAAAAAATTTTAAAAAATGACTTATCAGTATTTGCTTATAAATCTATTATTGAATGTTTTTATAATTATGAAAATAAATTCTAATGTCAATATATGTTAATAAATCCTAGGTTTTGCTATTACAAATCATATACTACCTAGAATAGTATTTATTAGAGCTGAACTTAATCTCACAACAGTGCCAAGGGACATGGATCTTGGGTTTTGTCTTAAATCTATGTATAAAGGTGTGTGTCAGAGAATGGTGATCTTTGAGAGTTCTGGAAGTAGAACTCTGCTCTCAGATTCAATTTCTTCTTTTGTAAATTGACAGATCTTGGGTTACTTAAAAATTTAACAGTCTACTATATGGTAAACTGGCTTAGAATAATTTATGATGGTTTTGGCGAACAGATTTTACTTCCATGCATTTGTGTGTGTGTGTGTGTGTGTGTGTGTAGGTATGCATATATATATGTGTATCTGTGTGAATAAAAGTAATGGTAAATTATTTTTATCATGTAATGCTATTTGGATATAAGCACCAAACATTTTGATTATATTATTTAAATCTAATAAAGCCTACTCAGAGTCTAAATATCTTTTGGTCATCACTAAGATATGCCAGACACTGCTGTAGGCTCTAACTCTACAGGCTTGAGTTTAATTCGTGGCTAGCTTGAGTTCTTTTGAAATAGGAAAACCCAGTTAACATTTTAGCCTTGAGAAGTTGAGTCTATAAGGATCTTTTGGGTAAAATATGTTGTTATTTAATCTCTTTGTACTGATTTAATAGAACAAAACACAAATGCTATTAGTTTCTGGATGCTATTATTCCCTTAAGTAACTTCAAGAAAATTATTTTGATGATATTTATTCAGGTAAGATGCCAATGAAAAGTTTGGCATACTAAAAACTTTTTACATTTTAAAATATTAAATTATTTTACTTATATATAATTTTTTCACTAGCAATATTTTATAACCTGGAATTCTGTGTGGCTTTTTTGCATCCCTGCATTAGCAATTAGATAGAGGCATATGGAAAACTTTAATCCATTTTTAGTTTTACTTAAAATTTATTATAACATATTAACAGACATTTTGTATTAAATAACTATTAAACACTAAGATTTCCTAATATCATTATGCCAAGATCATGTCTTTACTGTGTATTTTAATTTACATATTTTCTGTTGGAGATATTGAATGACCAAAAGAATATCTTAAATGTTTCAGTGTCAATGAGAATAATAACTACAAATGTATTATGTTCCTAAATATGCTCCCTTTGCTTTGTATGTTTATTCTCTAGTCATCACTATAATTAGCACACAATAAATATAATTATAAATAACTGCTGCAACCCTTATTATAATCATCTTACAGATAAGTACAGTGCATTAATTTGTTCAGGTTTTCTCATTACAAATTAAGACTTAAACCAGCTGGTCTGGACTTTGTGCTATCTCATTGTGTACATTAGGAAAGAAATAAATCCATAACAAGAAATGTTAATTAGTAGGGTATTCAAGCTGTCTATTGTACAGAAATCCAGAATTAAAAGTTGAACAAGACACAAGGTTTTCTTCTGATAAGTAACATGTAGAACAATGCCGAATAATTTGTAATAGCACTTTGGAGATCTAAGAAGTTGTTAGAAAGAAGACAGAAAAAAATATGGAAAAAATATTAGTACACCTTTAAACATAAGAAATGCTAGGATAAATGTATTATTGGGGGGCTGGACAGAGATAGCTGAACAGGATATTTTACTCACTTACATCTTATGAGAGAAGGCTACAACTTTTTTTTATTCATATGAAAAAAAGCAAATAAATTAACCATGCAAAAGAGACTCAGAAAACTCCATGGAAGTTTTCCCTGCTATCAAGGCAAAGCACAAAAGAAGTTTAAGGATAGCTATAATCTGGTGTTCTCCATAGTGGGCATTCTGCTAAATGTCATCACCTAGTCAATACATGAGGCATAATTCTGTTTGAGACTTGCAGCATGAGAACATCAGGCTCATTCTAGAGCTATTTATCTCCCTTCATGCAGGATTAGATTAAAGCACTGAGCAGCGTACTTCATCTGTCCTTTACATTTGGCATTTTCCATTTTGCTATATCCCCCAAAATAGTATTGTGAACTATAAAAGCATATAAATAAAGAGAGATTAAATAATTAAATAATATAGACAGTTTCAGGAGCTATGAATTTGCCTCTTCATTTGCAACACTCCGTGACGAGAGAAAAGGGAGCTTCTGGTGGATTCGGCAGTCCCACAGCTCTATGAAGTCTCCAGGATTCCAGCAGATACAAATACAAACTTGAGAGAGGTAAGAAATCCATGCCAAGGACCTTACCATTCAGAATAAGAATTCCCAGGCTCACAAATTAGGAACTTAAGTGTAAGCTTCTTAAAAAACCTAAACCACACCACCTAATTAAGCATAAACTAGATATGAATTCAGCTGTTTTAAACATTGACTGAGATTAGCATATCCTATGGGGCCATGTTGTCAAAGAGCATTAAATAGCTCTTTAAGTAATTCATAAATAGGACCAATACACCAGATGAGCTGTGTACGGTATAGTATATTATAAAGAAACACCCCCACCCCCGCTCCTGGAAAAAAAGCAGTGCTCCACCAGGTGGAGCCTTTTCCTCCCAGGACTGAAATGTAATTCCTGGTATTGAGTGCCATCTGGTAAACGGAATTGCTCTCAGTTATCCCCAAGACCACAATAAACATGCAACATGTACATATAGTAAAAGGGAAACCTCAATTTTATTACGTGGCTTTTAAGATGCAACATAAATGGATTAAACAGTTACTTTGAAACGTCCCTTATTGTGAATATTTTAGTTTTCTTACACTAATGATTTTATCATCGTTGGATCCTAAACTGAGAAAAAAGAAATAGATTCCCCAAATTCATGCATTTTACTAACATGCCAGTGTCCCACATACCAGGTGTGGAGTGCTTAGGCTTTATAAGTTTGAGGGCACTCCAGATTTAACAAAGCAGCCAACACCTGGAAATACATAAAAGCTGGCCTCTAAGCCCAAGGTGATGAGTGTTAGTTAACTAGGCCCCCTGGCTCCAGAAAATGGCCCCTCATGTCTCAGAAAAGAAAACTGAAAATGCAGCATCAGAGTTTAGTTTTAGCTCAGATTTCCTGGTGTTCTAAATGCCTATCTTCTCTTTACTCCCCAAAGGCAAAGCACAGCTCAAGTCATGACTGTCCTTTTGGTTTGAGAAGAATTTTTTTAATATGCACCATGTTATTACGAGACATAGTGAACTACATGAAAAGAATGATTTCTGCATAAGTATATATGGCATACTTCTAGAGAAGAAATGACCCTGCTATTTTTATACACATGACAATTCCTACCCTGTGATGATGTACTTTAACTGTTACTGTCATTTTCCTGGATGTTGCTTTGTGGTCTCACCACAAATTCTGCAACAGATTTCCTGGGAGTGTGGCAAAAGTCATGGGTGAGTGGCTGCGTCTATGATTTTATTAAGTAACCATTAGAGTCCATTTAGTGGCTAATCAATATTAAATTAATAATAAAAAATGTTTTTACATTATGTCTATAATATGTCCTAAAGTCCTGTCAGTTGCTTTCAATTAGGCCATTTTTATTATGTAACAGACAAAGACTTTGCCACATTCCCAGGGACTCTATACTTGACTGTGTGGATTGCATCACATTCCTTAGTAGACAGGTGTTTTGTTAAAAATAACTATTTAAAAACATTTTTCTCATAACCACGTTTTTCTGGGCTTGTGTCTGTAGTATCTGTTTGACACATCCTCCAAACAATGAACTATCTTCTGTCATTGTTACTTATACTCAAAAGACAAAGTAATCAAAGACTTGTTATCCTTGTTCGTACTCTATAAAATACTGGTAGAAAGCAAGTGAGGAGTTTCAAGCTAAAGTGCTACCAACATACAGATTACTTTGTAGAATTTCTTTTTACAACTTTAACAGTCATTGTCATGCTTTGCTTCTCTAGTTGAGCCATAATCACATTCAGATAATATTTACACCAATCGATTATCTTAGACTATATCAACATTATCTAACAGAACTTTCTACAATGATGAAAACAGTCTATATCTGCATTTTCCACTGTGGAGCTACCAACCACACAAGTGTGGCTACTGAGCACAACAGAGGAAGTTAAGTTTAAATTTTAATTAATTGAATTTTGAATTTACATAGCCATATAAGGCTTACAGCTACCATATTGGACAGCATTGGTCCAGGTCTCTGCATGCACATTGTACCCACTCTTCAATAATTTTGCAAATAAATACGTCATCATACCTGCTTGCATCATATATTTTTTAATTTTTACTTCATGTGTTTAATAATGTTTTCTGATTCAAACTCTAATGACTTATGTAATATTTCCTACATCAAGGGTAGTCTATACAAATTATTCAGTGGTGAGACCTATAGATGAAAAATGACCACTTAGAGGGTAGACCAACAAAGAGATAAAGAATGAGAAGATATGGTTATGTAGGAAAGATAAGCAATATCAAAGGTTACACACGTGCTTCTTTATTAGATGTGGAAGGTAAGAATTGTAAAAAAGTATGGTGGCCACCGTAGAATTAGATAAGTAGAATAACCAAATTTTAAAGCTGGAAGGAATATTGGATATCTCTTAATCTGGGTCTCTTTCAATGTGGTATAGTATTTGATAGCAGTGTCTTGATATCTGGAAAGCTGATGGCTTAGAATCATACTTAGATTCTGTAAATCAGATATTTACCTCAGATATACATACTTCTTTTTTTTTCTGGGGAAGAGTCCAGAGTAAACAAGGTAATATGTATGAGGTGTTTAGCCTAGTACCAGGCACATAGTATCCCATTTTGGTGGTAGGGAAAATGAAGTATTAGGGAGACTAATTACCTCTCTCAATTAGTAATGAATTTAGTAAGTGACTCGGCTGGGGATTTGAAACCAGGCATATGACTGAACTGAACCTATAGAGCAGTAGCAGTAAACACAATGGAACCTGGTATGTGCCAAACATTTAATAATGAAATGACCAGTCCAACAGCACAAAACTCATTAGTGGTCTGTAGATCACAAGGTCAGACCAGCTTATTCCCAATGTACAATTTTATAAACATCACTTGTGGTTAAGAAACATGCGCTTTTGTAGACAAGATATTCATGTGTGTGTGTGTTTAACCAAGGGCAGCCTTTTAAAAAGTACAATAAAGTACAATTTTCCATTCAATCCATCTAGTTTACATGGGATACTAGAGACCTTAATCATAGGACAGATTTAAAATGAAATCATATGGCAGTGAGTATCCATCTAGCATTTAAGTAAATACATAAATTGTAGCATTTAAGTATTCTCTTTGTAAGATTCTTTATCAAAAACTTTTCAAACGTATCTTTTGGGGGGTTTACACAAACTGTTTAACATTTAAGAAGTATAGGCAAGACCTCGGAGATACCACGGATTTTGTTCCAGACTCCCGCAATAAAACGAGTCTCTCAATAAAGTGTGTTACACAAATTTTTTGGTTTCCCAGTGCATATAAAACTTATGTTTACACTACACGGCAGTCCATTACATGTATAATAGTATTATATATTTAAAAACAATGTACATACCTTAATTTAAAAATACCTTATTTCTAAAAAATGCTAACGCTCATCTGAGCCTTCAGTGAGCCGTAATCTTTTGCTAATGAAGAGTCTTGCCTCCATGTTGAGGGCCTTGCTCTGGATTAGGTTTTGGCTTATGGGAATGCTGCGGCTGGTTTGATCTTCCTTCCAGACCACTCGAGCTTTCTCCATATCAGCATTAAGGCTGTTTTGCTTTCTTATCATTTGTGTGTTCACTGGAACAGCACTTATAATTTCCTTCGAAAACTTTTCCTTTGCAGTCCCAGCTTGGCTAACTGTTTGGCACAAGGGGCCTAGCTTTCGGCCTGTTCGGCTTTGAATGTGCCTTTTTTGCTGAGCTTAATCATGCCTAGCTTCTGATTTAAAGTGAGAAACATGCAACTCTTCCTTTCACTTGAACACTTAGAGGCCA
>CAUYRT010044364.1:0-31951 GCA_963574885.1 Lepilemur ruficaudatus | reverse complement strand
GTGGCTTTGCATTTGCTATCCCTCTGATTGGATGCTTTTGGATGCCTCATTTACATACCGGACCTAATTGAGAACTGCAAGCTGTAACTCCTCAAATGCTTCCTGATTGGTCAGTCCTTTTTTCACCTAATTTGCATTGTGACTGGGTATTCCCCTCTCGCTTGTCTATAAAAGCTGTAATCTTACGCTCAATAAGCGAGACTTGATCAGAATACTGTCTTGTCTCCATCTCTCGCGTCTCTTGTCCCATCCAACTCCCGCTCCCTCCTCCAGGTTCTGCGAATAACATACCCGCGGGTCGGGACAAGGAATTATCTGAGTTTTTAATGATGTGATATGCTTAAATAAAAATGGCTTAAATTAAGCCACACAATGAATACTCTGAAGCCATTAGGTGATATGGCTGCATATTCATTGATAAGGAAAGACATGACATCCTTCCATTTTATATTGTTGAAAGAGTAAAGCTCATCCCAAACAGCATTTACAACATGATTTATTTCTTAAAGATATGAATACATGAAAAAACATTGGAGGGACAAACACCAAGTACTATCACTGGATAATGATTTTTTATTTTCTTTGTAATCATCTGGTTTTCTTTATCCTAATTTGTTGGGTATGAGTGACTTGCATAATAAATAAACATTAAGGAATATTATAAAAGGCTTTCCTTGTAAGAAGTTGTGTTATATTAGTTATCTAGAGAGGATAACATGATTTTGTCTCATAATATATGTATCTATGTTAATATAAAACTTTTTAATAAGAATATAGTATAAATACTTCTCCCCAAAGGATCTAGCTCATCCATGTCATTATAAACCATTATATGAGGGATAACTATATTCCCAAAGAGGACAGGCCATTATAGAGGAGCCAAAGAGAGAACAATAGAAAGAATATATGGAACTGGAGACCATTCTTCTAAGTGAAGTATCACAAGAACGGAAAAACAAACACCACATGTACTCACCATTAAATTGGAACTAATTGAACCATATTTATGTGCACATACAGAAATAAAACTCATTGGAAATCAAGCAGGTGGGAGGGGGAGGAGGCGATGAGTAAATTCACAACTAATGGGTACAGTGCACACTATCTGGGTGATAGGCACACTTATAACTTTGACTCAAACTGCACAAAAGCAATGTATGTCACGAAAATATTTGTACCTCCATAATACTCTGAAATAAAAATATAAAAAGACTATGTGTATACACTATGGTAAATATTGATGAGTCAAATTAGCTCCTTTCAGAACAATGTTGATTCAAGTTAAGATTCTAAACATTTGATACAAATATAAACTAGGACTTCCTATGATAGCCTGTACACTATTCCATATGACCTTCTACCTAAAAAATATGCCACATAAAATGGTGACATTTTGGAGCCAACAAATATTAAAAATGCAATAACATTCTTCCCTCTTTTTTCCTTTCCTCCCCATTTTTCATGTGACTTTCTTGGCCTTCTCCTGGCATCCTGTGTGTTGCAATATTCCAGGCATTGCAAGGCAGAAAGATCATGAGCATCAATCCAACACTCCCACTCCAGTGTGCTTCAATCTGTTTGTCACTTACAATCTGTTCCTGAGGTCAAATTATTCTGCTGAAATCTGAACAACTATTTTGCTAAGAGTTTTTTCTGTTTTTACAAAACAACCAAATATAAGATGGTATGACTACCATAAGATACATGCATAATACATCTATTCAACTGCATGAATTATAAATTTTAAATATAGTAAATTAGTGACTTGTTTGTAGTGCATGGTACTTCAAAATGGGGTGAGGGACTGAATTTTCCCTTCTTTCTTTGGAATAAAATAAGTATAGAAGTGACAAGTGTTCATTTCTGTTCTTCTTTCTTCTCAGGTTCAAGAGTATATGCAATAAAGAGAAAGGAGCCTGTGAAAGAAGCCTTATACATTTTATTAAGATATAAGTACTGGTACCTTTCTCTTTTGTCACATAAGAATAAACACTGGATAGGACAGATAGAACCAAATAGACTCGGTTGGACAAAAGTTCATAGTGAAGAATTTTACTAGATTCTGATATCTTAGGTAAATTTATAGGAAGACATACCTAAATCAAGAGATAGTATTTAGGTAGACAAAAGGAGACACAGCTAAATTCATGTACAATTAAAGTTTAAACAGTTTACATTTTTAAATGCTAGTTGATTTATTCATGTTGCCATGTTAATGCATTTAATAGGTGCCTTGACAAGGCAATTAGGAATGCACCCCAAGGAATCATTCCACTGTGGAAATTTGTGACCAAAGAGGCCTTTTTTCTCAACCTCACATTAGTTTTTCAATGAATTAATTGCAAATTTCAAGAATTATGAGATATCCTAAGTTATTTGTATTAGGAAATGAATAGAAAAATGTAATTATTTTTCCCCTCAAATAATATTTGAGGTCTGAAAAGAAGCTATGAGCTATGTCATATTTCTTGTATCTTTCTGACAGTTTATAATTACTTTTAATGCTGCTGTTCTCTAAATTATTAATGCTAATCTGTCATGACAGGGGCTGAAGAGAACCAGTGATTATATGCCTTTTCACTAGCAAGGCTCATTTTAAATAAATGTCTTAATCACAAGAAAATAGAAAAGTAGTTACTTTAAAGGAAATAGACTTGAACCTTCTTCCAGGTCCCTCCCATCCCTTAAAATAAAATAAATGCACATTGACAACAGTTAAGGCAGGATGACAATCTATGCAATAATTTCTGCAAATGACATTGTGTGATTATACCCAGTGATTCACAGACCCACAGAGTTGTAAGGTGTCTTAAAAGCTCATTGACTGCAATTTGCCTGCCAATGTCTGAATTATATCTATTAATCATGGCCAATGGCTACCTCTTCTACCCTTGAAGATCTGCAGAATGACAAGAAACTTACTCCTTCTAAAGGCACCACTTTCTTCCTTACTTTGAGTCAAGATCTTCTACCTACCGGTTTTAGCTCCCTTTTGGCAGGTCTTCTCACACAACACATGCTTAGCATCCCTTCAAACATTTGGATATAACTGTGATATTTGCTCTGAGTCTTCTCATTTCCTGACTAAACACACCAACTTCCTTTAATAAGCTCAACAAAATCAGGGGACCTCTCTTTTACTCACCCCTTCATCTATAGCATTCAGCACACCACGCATACTCAATAAGTAATACTTGGAAGAATAAATATAAGATTCTTCTCATCGTTTCTAGTTTTCCACTTTTTTTAATCATTTCCAATAACAAAAGAACTTGACTACTTTTTTCCAATCTTTGGCCAGTTATACCCAAACTCCCCTGTTAGGAGATGGTCTCACCTAAAAACCAAAGAATAGGAGATATATTCCCCAGTTCTCTTCTTCTCCACATTTACTCTCATTTTTATTTTCTTTATGCTACCATCTTGATTGTTCTCCTTTCCACTCCTCTATCAGTTACATCTCTTCTAGTCTATCTTGAATCTCTTTCAGACACTCCTTCAATTTATCAACACGCTTGAGATGCCTTTCTAAAAACAAAACTTTCCCTCCATCTTGCCTTCCTCTCAAAATCGGCCATCTTTTTCATCACTGACAACATCTGTAATTATTTTCTACAGAAATTTTATGTCTCCTTTATAAAAGTATCAATATTTTATTGCTAATAAATAACACAGGCAAGAAACAGGAAGTGCCAGCCAAAGATTTCAGATTCAGTGTGTGGTGAAAATGATTAGTGAGAGTGGACTACTAATAATGAGCTGTCAATCAATTGAATTCAGAGACACACCGAAGGCCAGAACCAAGTTCTATTGTCTAATAAACAAATGTTAACTCCTTGGAAGAACCCTTTATTGTTCAATATAAACTCATATTTATGTAGACACTGGAATAAATCTTGTCTACCCCATGAATATATTTTTTACAAAAGCACAGGCAGAATTTTTTTGTTGCAAAACCAACAAAGGTGTGCCTTTTCTCCCTGTTTTAAAATTCATTGTCAAAATCAAATACTACTGGATACATATCTAACTTTAATTTCCAGGTTGGGTAAAAAATGATCAGAAATCAAACCTCTAAAATACACTGTTCTGTTTGCTTGGTAACTCCTCTTAATAAACTCCTCTTAGTATCTGTTTATGTTTTACATTCTTTTGAAGTTCACCATTTCTTCACAGTCAATAAAATGAGATTATGGTGGATTGTTCTTTAGAATGAGAGGTTGCTATTAGGTAATCAGAACCATGCAGAACATTTGACAATAATTAAAACTGTAAGGTTTTTTATTAGCATTTGGCTAATTACTTGATGCACATATTCCCTCAAGTCCTGGAAGGTATAATATTGCCTCCATTTTACAGATGAGGAAACTGAGGTTCACAGAGGTTAGTAACATGCATAATGTTATACAATTAGTTTAGAGCAAAGTTGTGATTCAAACATTAACTCGAAACTGAATGCTCTTAACCACAGCACCGTTCCTTTCCCTCATGTATTCTTTAAACTTAAGAATTAGGAGAGAGAGGTGCAAAAAGGTGAGTGGTTTATGTAAGCTCACATACATTATTGATACCAAGAACCTAGATCACTCATCAGGCCACACAGTATCTAAGGGAAAAAGATGATTACCAATCATCCCAGCTCCTTTCTCAGGGATTATTTTCCCTTGGAAACCATTGGATCTCTGATTAGGGAGCTATAGCGTAGTAAGAAGTGGTTAGAAACTAAAGTTGAGAGATGAGCAAGAGAAGGGACAGGAGTCTGAGTCCCCAGTACTTTATTTGCCTAGCTCCTTCAGCTCTGGCCCCATAATGTGATCCCATATTTAGGAAGCAGAAAAGAACTAAACAAAAACTTAAGGAAAAAAAGCTTCAGCCTTTTTCCCTACGAATATAGCTTTAATAGCAGCCTCTGTGCCTGGGGAATACAGCAGTAGCAGACAGAGCCAAGACCTTCACTGTAAGGCAGTGGAGTCATCCAGGGAGCCCCAAGACTGACAAACATTGAATTATTTTTCTTGATAAAGCAAAAATTTAAAATAAAAATCTACAAAGCCCATACCACTGCCAAAGTCACAGAGAACTTTTGCCAAGTTATACAATCACAAGACATTTTGCAGAACATATTTGCATTTGAAAGTACCAACACATCCTAAATGTGCAGCATACGTACAGATCTGTGCAGTAGCAATTAGGAACAGAAATAACCAGTGCAACTGAATTAGAGTTGATGAGGTTTTGGTGTTCAAGGCAGCCGCTTCCTTTACATGACTAATCCCTACTCATCCTTGGGGTCTCAGATTAGATGTTGCTTTTTCCACAAAGTTTTCCCAGACTCCCAGAGATTGGCTATGTGCCCATTTAATGCATTTCTTCTTGCATTTCTCCTTGTCGTAGATTTTGGTGTGATCAGTTTACTTCTCAATTTCTCCCACTAAACTGCAGGCTTTGTGAGAGCTGGGATCATGTATATCTTGTTCATTATTGTATCGCAATGCTTGGCACAAAGTAATTGCTCATTAAGTGTTTTTTGACTATATTAAATATAAACATAAATGGAATGTGAGAAAATTACTCATGAAAAAGCTACCTCTTATATCAGCTCCAATTGTAAAAAGCCACAAGACCAGGATGTGATGCGGTAAATGATGGACATAACTGAGTCAGAATTACAGAACCATGAAAAAGAATAATAAGAAGCCAGACCATGATGACATCATTGCACTCATTTCTGGATAAGAACTCTACTCAAACACTATTTGTGGAGGCATGAGTAATTGCATAATAACTATGATCTGGCATAAACTTATCATTACTATCCATCTGTCTACATATCTATCTACCTATCTACCTATTATCTACCTAGCTAACTGGATATCCATTCATCTATTTATTATCTGTCAATTGTCTGCTTGTCTGTTTTTCTATCCATCAATCCATTTGTGGTAGCCAGAATTCTAAAAATGTCCCCTAATTTGCAGATGTAATTAAGGTTACTAAATCAGCTGTCCTTAAAATAGGGAGATTATTCTGGATTATCTGGGAGGGCCCAATGTAATCAAATGAGCCCTTAAAAGCAGAAGAGGAAGCAAGAGAGATATAGCAGAAGGAGACTTGTGGGGGCGGGAGGGGGGAGCTGCAGGGTGTGAAGGCAGGGGTCACCTCAAGGAAAACATCAGGAAGAATCCAGGAAGCCTCAAGGAGCAGAGTGGTCCTAGAGGCTGATAGCCAGGAAGGAAACGGGAACCTCAGTCTTAACAGACACAAGAAACTAAATTTTGCCAATAAGCTGAATGAGCTTAGAAGGGAGGATGGGGGTGCTCATCCTAAGAGCCTCCAGGAAAAAACACATCCTGGCTGAAACCTTGATTTTCACCTTATGAAACCTGGAGCAGAGATACCAATCTAGCTAACTGGACTTCTGACCTATAGAACTAGGAGATAAAAACTTGTGCTGTTTTAAGCCACTAAGTTTGGGGTAATTTTTTATAGCAACAATATTATAGAAAACTAACACACCATCCATCAATATATTAACTATTATCTATCTGTTATCTATTCAACTAATATCTAGCTATCTAGTATACACATATCTATCACTTATCTATTATCTATCTAAATAGTATCTATCTGTCTACCTATCTATCAATCATCTATGTTTGTTGCCTGAACTGGCTCAGTTTCCTTAACAATGGCCTTTTCTCCCTGACCTCCCATCCCTACCTCCAAACACACATGCTTTCCTCCTGGGAAAGGCTGACAGCCACTAGAAAGTCTGGATGGTGACTCCTTCAGCTGTAAGACCCTCTCCAATCGCACTTGCCTGGTATCCCAGCTCTCCATGACCTCGCATCTGGCCCCTACACTATTGCCCTCTGCTTGACCTCCACTCTAATGGCCTGTGGGGCTCCGGGTCCTGACTCCACTCCTGGATGCTCAACTGCAGCTAACAGGTAAGTGCCCACTACCCCATCCTTAATCAGCCCAGACTTAATGACCCCTACCCATGACCAGTACTACAAGGCCACAGGTGTCTGGGAAGAACCCTAGAAAATTACCAGGATATAGTTTGTTTACTTCTATGAATGGGATTGTTTTTGTTCTCAGTGGATCTTTCTTTTCTCTTTATAAAGATCTGATTTCTAACAACTCTTTCAACTATTATTAAGAGATACCCAAAACAGGAAACTGTCACCATTCTGGAATTAAGAAGCATTACCCCTTACAGAACAGTGCCAGCAAAAGGGCCAAGAGGTCTACTGGGATGTGTCACCTCTCACAGCAACAGTATTTGTACATCTAAACATAGAAAAGGTATAGTAAAAAATATAACATAAAAGACAAATAATGGTACATCTGTATAGTGCACTTATCACGAATGGAGCTTGCAGGACTGGAAGTTGCTCTGGGTGAGTCAGTGAGTGAGCGGTGAATGAACGTGAAGGCCTAGGACACTGCTGTCCACTACTGTAGACTTTATAAACACTGTACACTTAGGCTACACTACATTTATAAAACAATTTTTTTCTTTCTTCAGTAATAAACTTTAGCTTATAAAGAAACTTTTTTACTTTATAAACTTTTTAATTTTTTAACTTTATAACTCTTTTGTAATAACACTTAGCTTAAAACACATTGTACAGCTGTAAAAAAAACATTTCTTTCTTCATATCCTTATTCTATAAGCTTTTTCCTATTTTTATTTTTATTTTTTTTACTTTTTACACTTCTTGTTAAAAACTAAGGCACAAACACACACATTAGCTCAGGCCTACACAGGGTCAGAATCATCAATATCATTGTCTTCCACCTCCCACTGGAAGGTCTTCAGGGGCAGTAACACACATGGAGGTGTCATCTCTCATTATAACGATGCCTTCTTCTGGAATACCTGCTGAAGGACCTGCCTGAGGCTGTTTTACAGTCAACTTTTTTTATAAATAGAAGGAGTACACTATAAAATAATGACTAAAAGTATAGTATAGTAAATACATAAACTAGTAACATAGTTTTTCATTATCAAATATGTACTGTACATAACTGTATGCGCTATACATTTATATGACTGGCAGCACGGTAGGTTTACACCAGCATCACCACAAACATGTGAGTAATGTGTTGTGCTACAACATTACAACAGCTATGACATCACTAGGTGACAGGAATTTCTCAGCTCTATTATAATCTTATGGTACCACCATTGTATGTGTAGTCCACTATAGTCTGAAATGTCGTTATGTGGTACGTGACTGTACTGCACTATGTTTTGTTCATATCATGATGAGAGTTTCTGGGGTGTGATGGCAGGAGCATCCTTGCTCTGCTCCTTGGATAAATCACATCAAATCCTAGGCCCTTGTTTGTGAAGCGAGGGATATGGACCACATGCCTCCTTTTGCTCCATATGGCTCTAATGGTCTGCAATCTCCTGGAGGAGCCCCTCTAGCTGGGTCCCTCTCTAACTACAAAATGGGAAATGGATGCCTGGTTAGTACGTATTACCATCGCTCTTTCTCTTTTTCGCACTAACCTCCTGATGTCATGAACATCATTGTCCTTCCCTTTTTCTAAAGATCATTTAACATTCTATTTAGTCACCCTTGATAATACTCTTCTTTCTAGAGGTATAGTGAGAGGAGCAGCTTTCAAGGTGATTTCTCTGCCTGGAGGGTATGTCCGGCTCTGGAGAGCCTCCAGCCAGCATTCTGCTTCTGGTGCAGGTAGGTGCAATGAGGCCAATGTCAACAGCAGAAAGAAACCAGTCTAGTGAGAGACAAACATGTTAACCAATTCTTTACTGAAGAAGAACCTGACTGAAAGTACCAGATTGTAGCTGACAATTCTTGCTTCCAGCAATACCCATCAGGAAACTTCCACCCCAATTCTGGAACCACTGGAGGAGTAGCACAGCATATGTCAGGATAGGAAATGCATTTCATATAAATCAACAACTCCAGTCGATTACGAATGGACTCCTAAAGTGTGTTAGAGATCTGCCTCAACTCAGCAGGAAAGAGCACTGATCGATTAACGATATTTGCCAGGAGGAGAGTATTAGAAAATAGGCACCAGGCTTACTGACTATTCACAGACCCTTGAAAAATCAGTGATGGCACAGGCTTTGCAATTAAATCATTCTAGGTTCAAATCTCAACTCTCCCACCTACTGGCTATGTAATACTGGGCAAATTTCTAAAGCTTTCTGAGCATCAACTAAAATGGAATAAAAGAATTGTAAGAATAAAAACCCACTAACAATTATCATAAGGTTCCTCAGATTAAAAGCAGTGCAAAAAACACTGCTAAATATAGCAGGGTGGGAATAATTTTCTTCTTCTCCCTACCCCTTGGATTGGGGCAGTAGTCACAAACTGCTAGTGACAGGCCCAATCTCACTTTGAGACCTATTTTATTTGGCCCATGTTGTTAGCTTTCAGTGTCTAAATAATGTTGGAATTAGTTACCAGCTTATTTCACATTTTTTAAAATTACATATATCTTATTTCTTTTAAAAGCTTGGTCTGACAACATTGGCCCCATCCCCACATGGCAACAATCCACTGGAGCTGACTAGTGACTGTTTCCTTTAGATAGTACCTGAACCCTTTTTTAAAATCCTTTTCTCATTGTGATATATAGCATATATTCAGAAAAGTACATGAAATATATGCACAATTTTAAGAGTAATTAGAAAGCCAACACCTATGTAGCCAACTTCCAGGTCAAGAGACGGAACATGGCCAGCACCCCCACAAGACCTGTATGTCCTTCTAATCACAGCCCCTATGAGCCTCTAAGGATCATCACTGTCCTGAACTTCATGACAATCATTTTCTTGCTTTTCATTATAGTCTAATCATGTAAGTATGTATTACAAAACTACATAGTTTTGCCTATTTGGAGAGCTATATGCAAATGAATTTTATCAAATGTCTTCTTTTGGGCCTAACTACTTTTGCTAACATCATGGCTGAGAGATTGATGGGTTTCATTTTTCATTGCTACATGGGTCATGTACTCCTTAGTTTCACTCTCTGTCATCTCTCCTCCTGGTCCTCTTATAGGCATTTGGATTTGTGCTTTTATATCAGGACATCTAGCTCCCCCAATGCAAAGAAATAATTACCATTATTTCATGCACAAGCATGTACTATTCTCTGACCACGTCAGCTGAAGTTCCCAGCTTATCCACAGCCCCTCTGTGACCTCAGTGTGTTGACAGTCCCCACAGGCTTAAGCCTAAGGAGGCTCAGTCTGTACAATTTCTCCTCCATGTTCTTCCTCAATTTTCAGTGACCTTGTGAGCCCTTCTATTAAGTGACCCAGTAGCCAAGACTAACCGCCCTGCATCTGTTGGTCCCTTTTTCTCAATAAGGAATAAAGAGATTCAGTGAAGCCAGAGCCAGATCATCTCTCCAGTAGCACATTGGGCAGCTCACAGCAGCTCTATCCATGGCTGTTTGTCATTATCATGGCTTTATGAGCCTTTGTCCAGCTCTCAATCTGTGCCGACAACTCCTCCGCCAACCCAATTTGAATTAATTTGTCAAGCAAAATTTTGTGAGATAATATATCAGCTGCATTACTGAAATAAGATCTATGACTTCTGTGATCCTTTCATCTTCTAATTTAGCCATTCTATCAATAAAAGCAATCAAGTTTTCTTGGCAAATTTTTCTTTATAAATCAACTTTATGGGTCATGGATCCACATTCTTCTTGATGTTTATAGATTTTCATTTCTAATATCTGTTTCGTTGTTTTACCACAGTGGGAGCAAGACATCTAAGACAATAAGAATAGAGGTGCTTTCCAATATACTTCTGGCTGTAAAAATCAGGCTCAGAGTTACAGGGATGCTGAATGAGCTTATTATACCAATCCTCTGTGGTGGGTAGAGGACCAAGTCCCAATCACTCAGGCTGGCATACAAGGACCTTGATGACTTGACTCCAACAAGCCTCCCGAGTATCACTCCTTCCATGCAGTAATGCCATGACAAGGCTCTGGTATGTCATAATCTTTAATCCTCTTTCTACTCTGATTGTGATGTTCCTTGTGTCAGTTAGGACTCTTTAGGTTGTGAGTGACAGAAAGCCAGGTAATGACTTCAGGTACCACTTGATCAGGACTCCAGCAAAGAGATTCTCATTCATTCATATTCATATTCATTCTCTCTCTCTCTCTCTCTCTCTCTCTCTCTCTCTCTCTCTCTCTCTCTCTCTCTCTCTTTCTCTCTCTCTCTCTCTCTCTGTTCTGCCTTTTTCAGTCCTAAAAGAAAGAGAGAAAATCTCAATGGTATATTGGATGTTTTTTCTAAATTCTTCACTCATTCTGTGTTATAGGGTGATGTATCTATAGCAGCAGTTCTCAACCAGAGGGTGATTTTGCACACCCATGGGGCATTTGGCAATGATTGAAACATTTTTGGTTGTCACAACTCAGGGGACATGCTACTGGCATATAGTGGGTAGAGAACAGGGATGCTGCTAACATCCTACAACACACAGGACAGCTCCCACCACAAAGAACTATCTGGCCCCAAATGTCAATGGTACTGAGGTAAGAAACACTGCTCGATTCCCTTTGCTATGTAAGTTGGCAGTGAATATATTTGTCTCTTCCATTAGGTACAACAAAGTGCTGGGTCTGCTGTCCAGGCCCAAACTGGCCCAGTACCACTTGGCTTGAATACATACATCATCTATACAGGTATGCTGCACATGTTCATGCACCAAGGTGTCTAACTGAGGGGCAAGCGGGGCTGACTCCAGGTGGCCCACTGACCAGGCATTGTCAGCAGAACTATGTCTGGCAGACACAGACCTTATTTTCATAATTCCTAGGAGTGGCAGAAGAGGAAGTCAGGCTCTTTCTTGCATCTCTGGCTAAGTTTATATTTTCACTTACTAAGGTTTCTAGATAGTTCACGTTCTTCTTTGAGACTTTTTGAGAAGGATATAATTAACTGCTTGTTGTATTAGTAAGCCATCCTGTATTTATTCTACCACCTGGAAGATAGCACATGTGGAGACATCGTTCCTTTGTCTCCCTCCTTCTGAAATCCCTCACCAGAAGCTCATGGTCATCTAAGAAGGTTGGCATGCCTATTATTGTAGGGTGAGGATCTTGACCAACACCACTATAGTAGGCAGAATTCTAAGATGCCCTTCAGTCTCCTGCCCCCAGGTAGATAAGCCTTGTAGAATCCCTGGGACTGTGAATATGATATTCCTGTCACAATTCTGTTGTGTTATAACGCCAAAGAGATTTTGCAGATGTAATTGTGCCCCAATTCAGTTAACCTTAAGACAGGGACATTATATGAATGAACCTGACCTAATCACATGAGCCCTTCAAATATAAGTCTAGAGATCAGCAAAGAAGAGGTCATAGTTTCAAAGCACAAGGATTTGACCCACTTTGCTGACTTGAAGATGGAGGGCTTATGTGGCAAGAAACATGAGCAGTCTATGGGAACTAAGAGTGGGCCTCTGGATAACAGCCAGCAAGGAAATGGGAGTGTCAAGCACAAAGAACTGAATTCTGCCAATCATAAGAGTAACATTAGAAAGATTCATCCCTGGAGCCTCCAGGTAAGAACTCACCCAGTTCAGCCAACACTTTGATTTCACATTGTGATACTCTGAGCAGAGAACCTAGCCATCCTATACTGGACTTCTGAGCTACAAAACTGTGAGCTAATAAATGGGTGTTAGTTTAAGATGCTAAATTGTGGCTACTTGTTGCACAGCCATAAAAAACTAATACATGCATGAATAGGCCTCTAGTCACAGCAAATGCCTCAGGCCCTTTGCTAACCCCAAAACATTCAGTCTCCACTTATTCCCACTTTCCTCCCATACCAATATCAGTGTGGATGATTTACATGAGATCTTACAAGCTCAGTCACACCTGAATAAATTTTTTCAGCATTAAGACCAAAGGAATTTACATTTCACAGAGTTAAACTACAGCTTCCTTTAACACTCCACTGATTCTTAGGGTTGCCCTGACCTCAATCACCCAGTAATGCTCATTTTAAAAGCTTAAAGCATATTATTTCTGAAACAAGATGCAAATATAATATCAAGAAAAAAGCAGTCACCCTAATGCTGAGCTTTGCTTGAGTGCAGCAGGATTTCGTGGCAGTCCCTCTCGATTATTTAATATTCACTTCGTCTCCACCAGAGGCTGTGAGGCTGAATAGAGATGATGTCTCAGGATTGTTAAACATAACTCCAGAATGCGTGCCTGAAACACATTCTGGTTTCTAGAAGATATAAGATATAAGAGGCAGAGTGTTCTATGCTGATGTAACTCTTCCTATTGAATCTCTGAGCTTAGCCACAGTAAGAATTCTAAAATGTTTTGGGCCAAATTTTCGTCTACTTACAATTTAAGGGATATTTAAAAAGTTATCCACCAGGTCCCACTATAATTTGAAAGATATATTAGAAAGTAGTATTGGGACTTGGAAGAAGTCGTTTTGATCATGAATTAAAATTTCATAACACCACTACAGCGATTTAGATGGTACTTTTGTCTGCCTGTAAAACATTTCCCTTGAGTTCAGCTGTGCCATTTGCATTTTCAATATTCAGTTGTTTCTAACTTATGCCCAGACTTTTTGACCATATTTATATTAGAATCTAAAGAAAAGTGCTGGCAGTTCCCAAATGTTTGCTACAGATGATCCTATAAGTCATTTTTAAACAGATTATTGCATAAAATTATTCTTTTTCCCTTGGAAACACTTTTGCAAAGGGGTAAAGAGTTCCTGACTAATGATTAAAATTGGAAAACTTACAGTTGTAATGAATACCTTATGAAAGAAAAGATCAATCATAAACTCTTCTAGATAATTACTTAGAGAAGTTATACTTTATAAAATGAATATAAACATACTGTATATACAGATTATTATTGCATTCAATCTAAACCAATATATTGACCATTAATTAACAATTGGGCTTGTTTCTTAAGATTTAGAGAGGCTTTTAAAGAAGGCTGTGAAAGGTCTATTTTGTTTTCAAAGTCTCTCAGGAATTGTTAACTGAATGTCAATTTTCTCCCTTATAAGTTTTTTGGAGCAAGGGATGGTGTTCAGAATTGTATCAATTGTCACAAAACTAACCTCAACTTCAGAATTGTTTTTTTTTAACAAAGCGTTGAATCAGCTAAGGCATGTATGTGTGTGCCTATCCATGCACATGTGTACATGTCTGTTTGTGTGTGTACATGGGTGCACATGTGTGTCTGTGTGCATGTTTTATCTGTGTGCACTGTTTATGTGTGAACATGTGTGTGCATGTGTGTGCCTACACATGTGTACATGTCTCTGCATGTGTCTGTACATGGATATGAATGTGTGTACACTCTGCGTGTATATGTGTGCATTCATGTGCTGTGTGCACACATATGCATGTGTGTGCATGTGTGTATGTGCATGCACACAGAAGGACCAAAAGTCTGTTTCCTCCTCTTCTGATTTCCCTGCCTTCTCCTCTGTGCCCACTCTACCCACCCACCCAGCTCCTCACTCCTCTTGTCTTGAGGTCGCGCTAATGCAAGTCCTCATGGTGAAATGTGAAGAGGTGAAGAGCAGAGGGAGGCAAGGTGATATTTACCTTGAATTGGGAATGGCTGGTGGAGTAGAGGATGAAAGAAAAGGGGATAAATATTGGCTGATTATGCAGATATAGCTGTTTTTGTATCAGTTGCCTACAGTATTTTCTCTACCTCCTGCTTCCTCTCTGCTAGAGATGGGCCCAATAAATAGATCAATATGGTGGGAAATGAGATCACCACACTAGATAAAATTGAATAAGATGAATAATAAAATTGTAAATGCAGAAAGTTGCACTAATCCATGTTCATACTGTATCTTCATCAATCTTAGATGCTTTAACTTGGAGTTGGACTCATGTCAGGGAGGGTGGGAGGAGGTGTGGCATGGAATGTGATAGCTACTGTGGTTAGTTAGTTTTTCCTGCCCCTAATATTACTCTCTTTTTCCCTTCTCTGGTCACAGGAATGGATACCTGACCTGAGCTTACCTAGTAGAGTACACTGCTTTTCTGAAAACAGTTACTGAGCTGGGGTAAACATGATTTGAGAAAGGCCAGTCAGGTCTCCTCACTGAAACTGACATACAAATAATGGGAGAGACAATTCCCTTTATGTTGGTATGAATAATCTGGGGTTCCCAAGAGACATTGTCCCCAGCCACATGGAAAGAACATGTCTGCTAATTGTGGAGGACCAGAAACAAGTAGAGAGAATAGAAAGCAGATGGATGGATGGATGGATGTGTCCTCCCTTGTCCTCTCCACACTTAAAGGAGAAAGAGGTGCCAAAAACTGTGTCCCAAAGCATAAAAGTGTCTTTCTTCAATCCAATAATCCACTCAGCCCTTGGGCCTTAATCAAATTCATCAGCTACTTTGGCTTGGTTTCCCAGTACTAGCAACTTGAATTCTCAAAGTCACTGGCAGATTTTAGTGAGCCCCCAACCTTGAGCAAGAAAAAGATCTGAGTAATAGCCACTCTCCTCCACCAGCCTTCAAACCCAGAGCAGGATCACATTGCACACTTCCAGGATGTGAATGGGGTCATATTGTCTGCTTCCAGGAGGTAAATGAAGTTTTCTGGTGTTGGACCAGGTGGTGGACAGCCTCACCTTTTGACCCATTCTTTGGAGCAACTCTTTCATCCCTTGGTCTAAGTCTTTTCCTAAGTAGATCCTCAGCATCTCATCTAGTAGACTCCATGGTAGTCTTTCCACACCAGAACTTAAAACATGACCAAATTTTAGGATGAACACAGCTTACTTAGGCCCAAGCTGGGGTCCTGGAAAACTGTGTTCATCTCATTTTCTACCACGTTCTCCTCTGGTTTCTGCTGCCAGAATTTGCAGATCATGTACTTGCTGGGCCAATCACTGAGCTGTGGAAGGATGACATGATGGCCTCCACCCCTCAGCATGTATGTGGAAACCTCTGAGCCCAAACAAGACAAAGCTTGCTAAGTGCAAGGAATGATTTAACATCACCTCCTCAGAACATATCCACCAACCATAATGTAAAGAACTCCCTTGCATGTCAATTCAAACAAACCATTAATAAAAAAATTTATAATTCAATCAAGAAACTGAACAATGACTGGATATTTGAGGCTGATAAGAAGATATTGTCATTTTTTACGTGTTATAATGGAACTTTGATTTTTTAAGAGTTTTTGCCTTTTAGAGATACATATTGAATTAAATGATATAATGGCTGGGATTTGCTTCAAAATTAACCAGTGAAAGTGAAAGGGGTGGAAAGAAGTAGGTAGGGGTAGAGTTGAAACACATGGCTACAAGCGGCTTCATTGTACCATTCCGTTGTCTTTGTAAATGCTTGAAAGTTTTCATAATAAAAAGTTTAAAAATAATTTCAGACATCTCAGGCATCTCATTTGAGATTCTGGAGTCTCCTCACTGCAAGCAAGCAGATATATCTACATTAGCATTTCCTAGTTGCAGAAAACTTAATTGCATGATGGAAAGTGTTTTGAAATGTCTAGTTCCCACCAAAAATATACAAGAAAATCAAGCTCTGAACATGATGCAAAAACAAGCTAGAGAAAGTGATGTTCCATCAAGCCACAGATATCCTGAAAATGCCTGTTTATGCTCAAACTAAACAGTTTCAGTAACGTCCCTGCCCAAGCCAAAACACCATCTTTCCACCTTCTGGAATCAAAGAAGAGGGTGTGATTTCTAATTGGGGACAGATAGACAGCCCCCTTGAATGCATTCAATAACAAGGACCTTAGTAATTATTCAGTTTCTTCTCAAGTAGTAACTCTAGACTAGATCTCCATAATGTGAGCTTTCAGTGCCATCCAACACTTCTCAGACATAGCTACTTCAGACACATCCTTCAGATTAGAAGCATTCAAGGATTTTTCCAGATAGCGTTCAGAGACAAGAGGACATGCCTGTTTTAAGCCTGTTCAGTTATGGGTGCAAAATAATCTACTTGAATGGAGGGCTCAGGGTGCCTGACATATATCTGTCCATCCCTCATGTATTTCTACCAAATCACTGTAAGTGTATTGCTGCTGCCCTCAAAAAATGGAGTCTCTGCTTGGTTTTATACATGGACAATAAAAGAGATCTTTGAAAATCATGTGTTGAATAACTTCATGGTCCAGTGTGCATTTTTATTGACCGTGAGGAAAATGTCGTCCATGTGACAGGCCTATCATCAGAGCATGGCTGGACACAGAACCTCTCAGAAATTTTTGGCTTTATTCTTTTATCCTAGTTCTGCCCAGCAGGACTCAATGGGGAGGCAGATTTATATAGTGAAAAGAGCTCAGCCTGGGAGCTTGGGCCTGGCTCTGAGAAAGAAGGCACCACTTGAATATCTCCAGGTGCATCCACGGATGTTGGCATCTCTCCCCTGCCTCTTGCAGTCTCTGACACTCCCAGAGTCACCTGTGGGCCTGAAGACCCTAAGCCAGGTACAGCTATGCCCCATCCCCACATCAGCACTACCCTGGAATCCCAAGCAATAGAGGCCCACATGCAACAATGGAATGTAGATTTCCTCTGGCAACTCTAAGCCTGTGATCAGGTATGATGGGCTCTTGGCACCATTTGTTCTCCAAGCCCTTCCCCAGCCTAATCAGCTCTGCCTAGTTAGGTTTCTGCCTTTGCTGCCTTATTTAAATGCTACACCAGTAGTTCTTAACCTTAAGTATGCATTAGAGTCACCTGTGGGCTCCTTGCAACACAGATTGCCAGCTCTACCCCGAGAGCTTCTGATTCAGCAGAATCTGCATTTCTACTGAGTTGCCAGGTGATGTCAATGCTGCTGATCTGAGGGCCACTTTTTGAGAAATTGCTCTAGAGCTCTTCTGGAATCCGGAGCCCTTTTCTTGAATCCCAGCCTCCTTAGTTCAGGCCCTCTTCCTCCTTTGCCTGGACCTTGGCCTTAACCCCAGAAAAACCATTACACAGACTAACCTGATTCAGCTTTGAGATTCCTGCTGGCTCACTCTAAGACCTTTTACTTAGGCACCACTTTAGGCACGGCCACCAACCTTGAAGAATACAAAATACTCCATACTTTCTAGGACATTGTGTTCTGAGATGTTGCTACTGCCTTAGTGCATGTCCTAGAGTTGGGCTAAATTCTCTTTGTTCCTGCCTCATTTGTCAGCAGCTTTCTTCCTGCCCTGCAGCCCCAAGGTTGAGGTCCCAATCAAGCCAACAGGATAGTGTTCCAGCTCTCTGCATCCCTCTCAAATTCTGGAAACCTTAGTGCCTGCACTGCTGATTCATCTCATATTTTATTATTATTATTAGTTGCTCTTTCAGGATAGAGAAAACCTCAATTCGAGCCCAACCGTATAAACGACTATCTGGAAGGAATTTGGTCAAATGCCTTTTCTCCTCTGGGCCTCAGAGCTCAAAGAAATAATCTGTAGATGCCCAGGCTTTACCTGCAGATATTCTGATTTCATAGGACAGAGGACCAAGGCTTTGACATTTTCTCAAAGCTTCCTTGGTGATTACAATGTACAGTCAGGGTTAAGAGCCACTGGTCTAGTCCTCATTTCCCAAATAAAGAGATCAAGACTGAGAAAACAGTGACATGCCAGAGCTCCACAGCAGATATTGGAATCTGATACCAGGATTCTGGTCTTCCAATTCCTGGTTCAGAGATCCATGTGGAAATGGAAATAGATGTTACCATCCCACTCCTAGTCAAAGCTGAACCAGAGCAGTAGTTATTCACCTTGCTGTGCCATAGAACTACCTGCGGAGGCATTAAAATGGACATTTGGGGTCTCACCCCAGACTCCTGCTACATGGAAATCTCAACAAGAGATAAGGAAGAGAGGGTGGCTAGAGCTCCCCCTACAGGTGAGAGTGTGCCATCCTCCAGTTAGCATCCTCCAAGCCTAGGCACAAATCCTCTTGGACCTGTATTGGCATCCTGGCTGTGACGATGCTGTGATAAAACCTCACACCTGATTCTGACTCGGGCTTCCGTTTTGAGGTCTGAGCTTGGCATCTTGGCTTGTGACTCTCATCTCTTCACCCTTTCTCCCCAGCTTCCCCGACTGTGGGGTTTGTGTGCCTCCCTTACAAAGGACCTGATTTCATCACTGCCAAATAAACTTTCAGAGGGCTTTCCTCCCCACACTAAAGCAACCCCACCTCTCTCTCAGAGACTGGGAAACTGGACTCATTATACACACCATTAGCCGTAAAGGCTTCAGGGGCTATTAGAGAGAAACAAAAAGTTCCCCCAATGGCTTCCATGGATGGTGTAAAATGTTTGTCATTGTCCTCAAAACAACAGTGTGTCACAGGAACATAAAATTCAGCTGAGTCTGTACAGGCCTCTGGCTCCTCACTGGTTTATTTATGTCATTTATTGGGAACTTTTAAAGAATTATTCTTCCCAGTCAGCCTAATGTACTGATGGAAGCACATTGCCAGCCTTCAAAAATCAGAATGACATCGTTGTCCAGTACATATGTTCCTGCTCTTTGATGGAGGTTTAAAATTGTGCTCCAATGAGAAGAGAAAACTGGTGTGTGTGTGTGTGTGTGTGTGTGTGTGTGTGTGTGTGTGTGTGTGTGAAAATCCCCCATGCTTGGGGGAGGGTCAGTTGGGGTTCCAGTAGCTTTCAACAAAATGTGGCAATTTATTTGTGGAAATACCATTATAGCTAATAGGAGTTAAAAACCATTAAAAAAGATAAGGATGTCTAGCCATTTCAAGATTATTTTGTGAAACGTGCCCTGCTAAAAAAGGAATGAATTTTGCAGAGAACATCACAAATCTACTCATACCAATTCAACTCACATAAAACAATTAAAACTAAATAAATCTGATACCAGTGCTAAATGCTTTTTTAAATCTCTCTTTAAATACATCAAGCTCAGAAATTCTCACTACTAGGAAAACATACACTGCACACTTAGACATCAATGGTTATTCTCAAGCATCAAGAAAAATAATTGGACAAAATTTTAAATTTACATCAAGTAAGATAGAACTATAATTTATAGAAATGGAAATTTCAAACATAAAGAACTTCCAAACTGGAGTAAATCATATCCTTAAACCTGTCCCGCTCAGCATGGCTAGCAGCGTCTTAGTAAATACATAGAAAGAATGCTTTTTCCAATTTACAGGGGAAACAAAACTGAGTGAAATAAGCGGGCCAATAGAAAATGAAATAAAGATGATTCACATTGATTTTGACAGCCTTGAAGAAATGGTACACTTTACTAAAGTAATTCTATTCTATCTCTGGAAATTGATTCTAAGAAAATAATCCTAAGAATGTTGGGAGAGGAAATTAAAAAAAGAAAAATAAAACTATATGCAAAAGGATGTTCAATACAGTCTTATTTATAATAGAAGGAGCAATTATAGCATGCAAATATTGGAAGAGTGCTGAAATAAATTCTAATATATTCAGGTAGTGAAATATAGTGCTGCAGTATTTTTGAAAAGTTATATAATAACAAAAAGATATACTTTTTTATTGTTAAGATAAAAACTCAGGGTATAAACAGGTATAATACACACTATCTGGGGGATGTGCATGCTTATAACTTTGACTCAAACGGTACAAAAGCAATGTATGTAACCAAAACATTTGTACCAGTATAATATTCTAAAATTAAAAATAAATAAATAAGTAAAATCTAAGACATAGAGAAAAGTATACCAACCTGGTAGCAGTTTATTCATTCTTCACTCGACATAATCATTTACTCTTTCCACCATCTAACATTTATTAATGTTACTTGGGCCAGCACCTAAGGGGTGCTTTATATTTTCTTTTACTTTATACTTGTCTGTGATTTAAAATTTCTTTGAATTCATATGCATGAGGCTGCAATTTCCTTGAGAGGACCCAGTTATATTAGGATCCTCTCAATGAGCTTACAAACTAACGCAGGCTCTCCTCTTTCTTTTAAGAGGCACACCCTGTCCCTGCCACCAGCTCCCCAGTTCATTCAGGCCTCCTGCTCCTTCTGCTTTTCTGTACTGAAAGATGCTCATATTTACTGACTGATTGTAGGTGTTACAGGCCCCACGGAGGAGGCACACTGACTGCTCCAGACCTTCTGAGCTAGTTCTATTCCTCTTTTGAGTCCCCTTCCCAGCAAACCAGAAAATAGTCTCCCCGAACCAGCCATCCAATCACAGGCACATGATCTATCAGTACCATCCTTGGTAATGACCATGTGGGTTAACACAGGTAATAAAAGGATGCGATCACATGACTTCAGGAATGTCTAACACCTCTAGGTCATTGAAGTCTGTAGGCTACAAGTAAATGAAACTTTCCCACACCAGGTGTCAGGATCTTGGCACATGCTGTTTCTTTTTTGCAGAACATTCTTCTCCTAGATCTCCACCTGACTCGCTCCATCGTCTACTTCCTGTCTTTCCTCAAATATCCCCTTCTCAGGAAGGCCTCTCCAACTACACTATTTAAAATGCTTGACGGAGCCACACTGACATCCCAGCATCCCCATTCTCCTCCCTGTATTTACTTTCTTCATTGCACTTATCCTTTTCTTACATACCATATATTTTACTGATCTTCTTTACTGTTTCTCAACACTTCCCTGCATCCCCAATACCTCTTGGAATGCAAAGATTCAGGAGGACAGAGATATTTTTATCTTTATTTTTTGAAGCAATAACCCCATGCCCTAGAACAGTCTCTGGCACATTATAGGCACTCAATCATATTTGTAGAATGAATGATGAATGAACAGTGCAATTCCAAGGAAAATGATAAATCTTAACAATCATTTGTTTAGAATTTGCCATTTGCAGGGAACATCCCAGAGACTAATTCATTCACTTCTCTCCAGAGCCCTGTGAGATGAGTAATATTGTATTCATTTCACAGATGGAGAAATTGGGGCCCAGAGGTGAAATGGCTTGCCCAAGATCACTTAGTTATTGTATGATTTTGCTCAGGCTGCCATAACAAAGACTGAGTGGCTTAAACATAGAAATGTATTTTCTCACAATTCTGGAGGCTAGAAGTTCAAGAACAGGTGTTACAGCGTTGGTTTCTTCCAAGGCCTCTCTTCTTGGCTTGCAGATGGCTGTCCCCTGTGTTTTCACATGTTCTTCCCTCTGTGTGTGTCTGTGTTCTAATCTCCTCTTATTATAAGGAGACTAGTTATAGTGGATGAGGGCCCACCTATATGACCTCATTTTACATTAACTACCTCTTTAAAAGGACCTATTTCCAAATACAGTCTTACATGGACAGTTCACAATGCCCTGTTTCCTTCCCTGGTAGGCATTCCTCTCCCCTCCTCTGCACATGCATCGTGCCCAAGGCAGACAGCACAATTTCCCACTTCCTGGGATGGCATGTGACCCAATTTCTCCTGCAGCCTTGAATCTTATTAATCCAATTCCTCTAGTGCTTTAGATTCCATTGTGAGTCGCATGGGGACCATCCTCTCTGCTGTGTCATCTACACAGAGCATCCCTCTTTCGAACAGCTCCCAAGGCAGCAAACAGGCACTGCAGAAATCCACAGCCCAAATGATCCCCAGGGTAGCCCAAGATGCCACTCTGGAAGAAAGGGTCAGAGTTTAGCCAGAGGGACCTGAGACAACCAAGGCTGTTTTATCACCTCAGTTCCCCAAGGTTATTACGTTTCCTGTCCCAAATCTATAATAAGTAAATGCAATTTTGCACTTCCTCTTTAGGCACATTTATTCAGCTCCCCCATAGTGTTTTTTTCTTGAGCATTAGACAGTTTTCTCATAGACCAAACACTATCATCCAAGGCTCAGACTAGGCCTGAGCAATGACCCTTTGCTGTTTCATTGCCACTCAGCTCAGTTCCCATGTCACTACTAAAAGAGAGCAATTACTGGACCATAAAGCAGTAATGTTCTTTCTGCCATTTAAATTTACAATCAAACAGACTGACCAGGCAAATTGATCTGATCAACTGCCTAGTGATTGATCATTAAGAAAGCTTTAAAGAAAATCTATTTGATGGACACAGTCAAGCTTTGGGGCATGGTATCTATGAAGACATGCTTCTGATGGGAACATATATAAAGAGAAGAAATACTCCCATTCATTTTGTAAATATTGAGCTCCTTCCCAGTCTCAGGCACTGGCTGAGCCCTGGAGTTACCACAATGAATAAGAAAGTGGTCAAAGTCCTCAAAAAGTCTACTGTATTGTAGAGGTGACAGGAACACCCCATGATCGTTCAAGATGATAAGAAGCAGGGAGCTCACCTATGGTACACAGTGCCAAGGGAGACCTGGAGTGACCCCCTCATCCTGGAGGAGTCAGATAATTGACCTGGAAGAGGATGTCATCAGGTGGAGGAGGATGCTAGGACAGTGGTCACCAACCAGGGCACAGCCAGAGCTAAACCACTCAGCTCAGCTGTTTCACGGTTTCTTGTGGCTCCCTCACACAATCCTGTGACTGGTCATCATGTGATTTGCTTACAGCCACTACTAGATGGTCCCTACCATGGGATCTGGTCCAGATAGTCCTGGACAATAAGTCTACGCTTCCATCTTCCCCCAAACACCCATTCACACCCATATATTTACACACTCACACTCTCACATACATATACTTACACATTCACACACTCTCCAAATCTCATACACTCCTACACACTCACTCACACACATACATTCATACGTGCACACAAACATGCTCACTGACACACACTATACATACATACTCACATACATACATTCACACGTACACACACATGTACGCATACACTCACACACTCACATTCACATGCTCTCATACTCATGTACACACTCTCATGCTCACGCACACACTCATATAATCACACACACATTTCACACGCATGATTACACTCACTCATGAATGTGCACACACACATATGCTTTCATTGTTCCTTTCAACTTCACATTCAATTTCAGATTGAAGTGGATCCCAAAGACGATGAGGATACTAAAACAAAAGAGTTCAATATATGGGTCATTTTCCCCAAGACATCTTTCTCAAAGCAAATCTGATTTTTGCCAGGACTCTGTCTATGCCAAGTTTAGCCTGTTGACAACACAGATTATCAGAGGGATCCTATGAAGATGTGAATCACATTGCTATAATTTGGATGTTTTCCCCCCAAACCTCATGTTGAAATTTGATCCCAATGTTGGAGGTGGGGCCTAGTGGGAAGTGTTTGAGTCCTCGAAGACGAATCCCTCATGAATGTATTAATGCCCCTCCCTGGGGTGGGAAGAGTGTACTAGTTCCTGCAAGAGCTGGTTGCTAAAAAGAACCAGGTACCTCCCCCGCTCTCTCTGGCTGCCTCTCCTCCTGAGTGATCTCGCACACACCAGCTCCCCTTCACTTCTGCCCTGAGTGGAAGCAGCCTGAAGCCCTCACCAGAAGCAAAAGATGGTGCCATGCTTCTTATACAGCCTGCAGAACCATAAGCCAAATGGTTCTTTTTGTTATAAATTATCCAACCTCAGGTATTCCTTTATAGCAACACAAAATGGACTAAAACACATATCATGTCTCTTTCTGGTTCCAAACTCTCCAACAGTTTACCATCTTAGTTGGGGGGAAATGGTCCACAAGGCGCTTCAGATCTGCCACTGTTACCCCACTGGCCTCTTCTCTCATTCTGTTCCTCTGGGCTTCAGCCCTCTAACTGAGGGCTTCAGCCCTCCTTCCTCAAAGCCTCTAGGTTTGCTCTCATCTGGGGATGGCTGTTACACTGGCTGTTCCATTTACTCCTCCCAAGGCCAGGACCTGTCCTCCCCCAGGTGTCTGCATGCTTGACCTCCTTCACTCAAATGCCATCTTACCAGTAAATCCTTCTCTGGTCACCCTGTTGAATATTGTGCCACTGTCTCTCCCATAGGCTCCTATCTCCCAATCCTATTTTGCTTCAGTTTGTAGCTCTTATGTAATCTAACATAGACTTTTCTTATTTACTTTGTTTTTGTCTCCATTTGCTCAGGGAGAAGGCAAGTTCCCAGAGGAGGACAGGGACTGCTGTCAATTCAGGCCACAGGCATTTCACCAGTGCTTAGGAGTATACAGGACAGAAGATAGCTCCACAAACAAACAACCAGCAGTAGGTGATTCATTTGCCCTGAGGTCCTTAGGATGAGGTGCAGTGCAGGGTAGTGTCTTTATATTGTAAGGTTCCAGACTAGCACCATGGGGGTTTCCAGAGCATGGGATGGGAGGGAGCTGTGTGTACAGAGCTCTGTAGGGTCCCTGGCTTCATCCAGGGCAGTTCCTTTTGCATTCATTTTATCTCCTTGAACTTTCACATAAGATTGCACCTAAAGAAAGATTTTCACTGCTTTAGATAAAAGTTTAAAAACACCATGGGAAGATTATGAAAACAAAAAGAAATGGACTGAAATACAGCTCTTAATGGTGAGATATGGGCCAAGTCATATATGTTCTCTGAGCTTCAGTTTTTGTTTTTGAAAAATGAAGATGATGCCTACCTTTAGGGGTGGTATTAACAATATTTAACAACCAGCAAGTTGCAGGCACCAGCCAATCAGAACACATGTCAGCACTAAAGGAGATAAAGGATGATTGTGTCTGGCAAAAGTAGAGGGTCATTAAAAGATGAGTCCCCATGTCAATCTCAGAGTCTCCCCAAAACCTGGGGCCCTTTACTATTCCTCTAGGAGACAGAGAAGTGTGGGAGAAGGACAAGATAATTTAGGGTGAGCAATCAGAACCCAAGTCTTTCTGGAGCTGCCTTTGGAATGCAAATACAGAATGCCGCATGTATGAAAATCCAAAACAAAAGATTCAGTACAACTTCTTCCCTTAAGCCCTTGCCAAGGCTTACACAGCATACCCCAAAGCCACAGACAAGTTATAATATGCCCATATTTTATCTAGGTCATATTATGTGCAGCGTAATTAATGTTTAAAAAGCATTTCTGCTATAAAATGTCTCCGTGATAACCGGCACACATCATGAGGATGCTGTGGCTGTTTCTAATTTGATTGCAGAAGAGATTTCTAGTTAGTGGAACATTGCCGCGGATGGCCTCTTACTGGACACAGCAAAACACAGCCAAGCGATTGCATTTCCAATCAGAGGCAGAGCCTGGGACCGACAAGTCCCCCGTGAGTGAGTTTCCTGGCCGCAAAAGCCCTTTGTTCACTGTCTGGTTCTGCGAGTGTGCTTTCTCTGACATCTCACAATCACTGGGCTGTTTACCAGCATCTCCAAGGAGGCTCTTTGCATGAATGTTATAAAAGAATTCTCGGCTGAGATTGCCTGATGGCAGACCTCATTCTCTCAATTCGGTGAACTGATGAAAAGCATCAATTATCTCAAAGCACTAAAGTTTGACAATTTTTTCATGAAATGAATATTTTAGTCCCCATATAACAATGGAGGCAAAATGAGTTGAGATGAGTAGAAAATGGACAGAACTAATTTCTCCTTGGCACAACAGATTTTCCTTTGCCTATTCCTTCCCACTTCCTGTTTCTTCCCCTCCTTTACTGCTACTTTCCTGGGAATACTAAGCCAGGGTTGGGGGCATGCTTGTCTTACCTATGAACTGGCAGGTGTATGGCTGGGTCTGATAGAAATGGGGAGGATTTCTGGACCTAGAAGACAAATACTCCTGTGTCTCTGGCTCAGGTATGGACAAAAAGACCAAATGTACAGTTCAGTCTTACAGATTTAACTTCAGTGTCCTCACATTGCTTTCAACCTCATTCTTAATCAGAATGTAACAATCTACTACTAAAAATGAACTATCAGAAGTTGCATATTACATACTCTTCTATACATACATAAGTCAAATCAAGGTAATGGTTATCCCTATAATAATGCCATATATATTTGCACTCCAACTTGCTTTCTAAATAGGCAGTGTTGCTTTGTGGTTAAGAACTTGGGCTCACCAGTCAGAATGCCTGTATTTGAATCTTAACTCTACCATTTCTTTTATGTCCATATAGATGACTATGTCTAGTAATAGAAATTGTACTAAAATTTCCACTCTGAGTATTGAATAGTAACCCCTTCAAACATGTATAATACTTAACAGTTTGCAAAACACCCTAAATGTGTATTCTCTCAAGAAAACTTCCCAGTCCTCTTGTGGAGAAGGAGGAGATATTCTCCCATTTCTCAGGCCTTCACAATGCCAATCTCTCTACTGTGAATATTTCCCTCTCCTGCTTAACATTTAGTCATCCTTCAGATTTCAACTAAGATAACGCTTCCTCCAAAAGAAGCCCAGACCTCATACCTGGAGCCATGAACAGCCATTGAGCCCTCAGTTTCCTCTGCTGTGGCACTCACTCAAACCTTACTGTCATTGTTTATACATCTGACATCCGTGTAAAACAGACGTGCACTAAAGGCAGGGAGTGTGTATCTCGTTCACCATTACATGCCCAGAACTTAGCACAATGACTAAACCTAAAAGTCATATACTATTTCTTCAATACACACATTAGTCAAATAATAAGTCAGTTTGAAGACATAGAAATTGAGACCTAGTTACAGTACAGACTTTTATTTTTCCCCTAGTATCTCTGTGTCCCCCAATATTTCCCAGCCTCCTTCCATTAGACAAGGCCATGTGATGAGTTTTGGACACTGGGCTGTGAGCAGAAGAAACATGTGTCCCTGAAGGGTCAAAGCTTAAAACAGTGTGTGTGGGTGCCCCCTGCTCCCACTTCTCCTGGTACAGTGATTAGAGAGGCCACTTGTTGAGAAGAGGTAGCCCCAAAGTGTAACTACCTGTGTCTCTGAGTCATAACTTGAAGGGAACTGACCTGAAAAGGCTTTGGACTGCAGAGGACTTTATGTGAGTGACTCTAAACCTATGGAGATTTGAGGGATTTGTTTGTTACTATAGCATAGCCTGGCCTAAACTGACTAATTCACAAATTTTTCCAGGATTACACAGCACACTGAGACTCAAACTCAGCTCTCTTGAATTTAAAATTTTAAATTGAGTGAATCATAGTTTTTACCTTTAATTACTTACAGCCCAATATCTTTTTTCATTATTATATCCAGAATGTCAAAAAATGAATATCTCATAAACCACCTACACCAAAATCTGAGAAAAATAACTAGCCATTTGCTGTCAATTTGTAAACATTTTCTGTATATATTAGGGGGATGCCTCTTGACCCATATATCCACTCTATTTATTGACAGAAAGAGCTGTGTGGTGGAAGGAGCATCCCTCTTTGTGAACAAAGCCACATGTTCCTGTATTCTGATTTGACAGGTTTGAATATCTGCCCTGTGAGTAGGCAGACAGTCAGAGTTGATTTGCTGGATAGTTTCCTCAGATGTGATTACAGCACAATTACACTGATAATCAGCTCAGTGTGTGGTCAAAATGTTTTCTAACAAAAAAGTATTCTAGTACATGGAAATAAGAGTCTTTAGGGAGTAGGTAATTTATAGGCTAATGTCTCCTTACATCAAATATGATTGCAAATAAATATTCTTTCCATGAAGGTTAGGCTACTGAAAGAGAGATAGACCAAGTGAAAAGGAATGAAGAGGCTTAATCTTTGGGCCAGAGCAAGGGTGTAGCAACTGCCTCCTACCCCATTTCAACACAGGGTGCTGAAAAGCATGCATGCTTCTCTGTAAATTGCCTTCCAACTCTGCAGTGCTGGCCCTAATCCTTTAGAAAAAGCATGCCAGTATTTAATGAGAACTTACTCTTCATGGTTATTTTTATTCATTCTCATTTAAACTAACATCCCTTTGAATACATATCTTCTCAGCTCAGCACTTAGTATCCACGTGGCCTTGAGCAAGTCACTGAAGAGCCCTGACCTGCTATCTTGTCACCTGTCAACTGGACATACTACTAAACCTGCAGAGCTGGAAAAGGGTCACACATTGGGGGATGTCTTTGGTTTCCTGGGAAACAGACTTGGAGATAGAGAATTGCATGCAAGAAGATTATCAGGGAGCACTCTCAGGATCAACCCTGCCAGCAAGTGGGAGAAGCTGAGTTGGACAGAGGGAATTTAAACTAGGATGCAGTTGCCAAATGACCTCAGCCAATTACCTAGGGTCTCTAGAGCTGGGGGCTACTCAGAGTGTCCAAAATTGAGGCAATGGGGGCTGGACCTCCCACACACCACAATCTACAACTCACTGGATGCTGGCCAGTCACAGAAAGGGGGCATAATCTCAGGTAATTCCCTTCAGCCAAGACAAGGGCCAGGAAGAACTCACTGTGAGCCACCAGCAAGCAACACACCCAGCAACCAGGGAATGGATGCCTAAATCCTGAAGGGGGAAATGGATGGTACACCACAGCATTCAATCATTCTGTAAGGGCAAGAGTCAGCCCTCACAGAGCTTATGGTCCAGTGGAAGGAAGAGGGAGAAAGAGTAAACAAATAATAAATTATTTGCAGTGCAATGGTGCCATTATAGAAGCACACTTGCAATCAACCATTTAGCACAGGGGAACATATTTCTTGAATGGGAGTGATAACTACATCACCACCATATTGTTCCTTAAACCATAGTTCATTTGGATTTGTGGGCTGCCATTGTACATTGCAAGCTATCTTCAAATCCCCTATGTATGACTTGCCACTCATCCCTAATTTGGTTTATGATTGATCTCAAGCTATTGTTAGGCAATCCTCCCCAGCTTTTATGGCAATGTCATAATGTCAGAGGCCTTCCAACCTTCCCACATTACCTGATATTCTTTGCCCTCTGTCTGCCCCACCGTGAACTCTCGTCACTGTCAAATTTGTATGCTGCCCCCCAGTGTGACACTATTCCTTCAGTTCTCAGGGGCAGGTCCAGCATTGTCACCTGCATACATGTCCTTAGTTACTGGAGTCAGAACTATTACCCAGGGCACAAATTATACATGGCAGGAAGAAAAGCTATGACAGAGGAAACAATCTATACTGCCAGATATACTTACTTCAGGATCATGATGTAGGTACTGACTGGAAAAGAACATTCCCAAGGAATACATTGATGTTCACTGGTCAAAAGTATGCAGGACAGTCTGCCCAGCCCCTAGCTCTCACTGACCTCTGACCAAGAGACATTAGCATGCAAGACATGAAGGTGATGAAAGAGGAGGAGGAAAAAACTACATACAAATACACAGAGCAGTGTAATAGATTTTTCATATTTAAATATTTTGTAATTTATATGTGGTTTTAGAATATATTTCAGGAAAAATAGCAGTCAACACTACTACACAAGGGTCATATTAAACAGAGTGTGCTTGCACAAAATCTGCAGGAACTTAGACATGAGGGAACAAAGAAAATTTCCTGGTGGAGTTGAAATCTGAAAGATGAGTGGGCTTTAGCAAGGTTTAGGGGTGTGGGAGCATATATTTCAGGCAAAAGCAGGAGCATATACCCAGTGTGAGAGATGAGAGAGAGCATTTGACACATTTGACGAAAGCAGCTCATATGTCTGAAGCACAGAAGCTGAGTCAGGAAGTAAGAGAGGAGAGGTGAGGATGGAACAGAGAGGTAGAGTTTCCCCCTGAGCACAAAGGAAAGCCACAGAGGGATTAAGCAGGGGCCAGGAAATATAAGAGGATCCAAAATACCAGGTTTCTCACTTAGACCATCACCCTCAGAGCACAGCCTTTCTCCAGGCTGAGGAAGTCTCCCTATTAACCCTACACCCTGTGTTCATCGGAATAGCAATTCTCTGTATTTCACAGCCTTTTATACTTATAGCCCTTCATGATTTCATACACACAATTTTATATATCTCATATAGCTATACTCAATGCATTTCATATATATCATCACAAAAATCTTGTTAAGTGGAATCTTGTTAAAATACAGATGAAGAATTTTTACATTTTGCAGATGAGGAAACAGAGACTCACGGAGATTATCTAAACTGACTGCCCTGACCCAGCTGGTAGATGATCAGGACCAGAACACAAACCCAGGACTCCTTCTCATGCCAGGCTCTTTACACAGCATTTTCCAATGAAGAGGGTAACCTTTCCTCAGGTACAAATGTGCTTGCTATCTGTCCCTCCCCTTTCATTGTCACTGAAAAGCAGTTTTCTGGATCCTGTTAAGCTGATTATAAACAAGGCTGAGAAGAAGTAAATATCGGACCAGGAATCTCTTGACTAGCAATAGAATAAGAGGCTAATTTGTGAACCACTAATAAGTCCCAATCATTCATTCAACAAAAATTTATTATTATATTAAAGACTTTGTGCTACTCACACTGAATACAGAGAGGTAAGGCAGACAATGACCTGGCCCATGAAGTGCTCATGGCATGGCCAAGGATACTCCTGTCTATCACAAGCAGTTTGAATGTTTCCTTGTTTAAGAGATGTGATGATTGAATTATTTTTTTTCAAATAGTTTATTATATCAAGATTTTAATCAAAGAAGAAAATATAGAAACAGAGAAACAGTGGTATTATGAATATTATTAAATATTAGTGAACAACAAAATCAGTGGACCATAAATAATTTTGATAACCGTGATGCATTAACATTTTTTTTATTTCAGCATATTATGGGGGTACAAATGTTTAGGTTACGTATATTGCCTTTACCCCTCTCTCCAGTCAGAGCTCCAGTCAGAGCTTCAAGCATGTCCATTCCTCAGACGGTGTTCATCACACTCATTATGTAAGTATATACCCATCCCTCCACCCCCTCCTATCTGCCCAACGCCCAATGAATGTTATTTCTATATGCGCACTTAGGTGTTTATCAGTTAAAACCAATCTGATGTTCACTATTGCTAGGTCATGGAAACAACCCAAGTGCCCGTCAATGCATGAGTGGATTGTTAAAATCTGGTATTTGTTCACAATGGAATATTACTCAATTTTAAGAAATGACAGTAAGTTAGAACCTCTTGTATTATCCTG